>BQNB010000854.1:0-154392 GCA_026074375.1 Tanacetum coccineum
TTCAAAGATTCCAGAGCATATTTAGACTTGGTTTAAAAAGATGCCTCTGGGACTTTGTGAAATCTGTAGTCCTAGAAAAAACAATATTTTGCCCATCATTGACATCTTAAACTTTGAACACATTAATTTTGAAAATTGGTCATATAGTTCAGGTGTAGTAGACACAAAGATTATATCATCAATATAGATTTGTACAAGGAGAATGTCTTTGCCTTGTCTTCTGATGAACAATGTAGGATCCACAGTTCCTTTAGAGAATTCCTGAGAGAGTAGAAACTTTGATAATAGAATGTACCACTCGCGAGGAGCTTGTTTTAACCCATATAGAGCCTTCTTAAGCTTATACACATGATTTGGATTGTCATGATCCACAAACCCGTCCGGTTGGCTGACATAAAATTCTTCGCGCAGAATGACGTTCAAGAATGTCGTCTTAACATCCATTTGGTAGACGATCATATTCATGTGAGCAGCATATGCGAGGAAAATTCGAATAGCATCAAGTCTAGCCACTGGAGCAAAGGATTCCTCAAAATCAATTCCCTCTTGACGGTAACAACGAGTAACCAAATGAGCCTTGTTCTTTAGAATTCCTCCTAATTCATCAAGTTTTACCTTGTAGATCCATTTTAAATTAATGACCATCACTTTATCTGGACGAGGAACAAGTTCCCAGACTTCAAGATGTTCAAATTCATTAAGCTCCTCTTGCATTGCTTCAATCCAACATGCTTGAGTTAATGCTTCTTTATAGTTCTTTGGTTCAACTGATGTAAGAATAGCATCATAGTAACAAAATTAGGCTTGTTCATGGAGTTGGAGTCTTGTAAAAGCAGGTCTTTCAAGTTCATCGATGATGTTGTCTAAAGGATGATACTTGGTCCATTTGGTAACATGTTCTGAGTTAGGAGCAGCAATGTGCATAATGGTGGGAATAACGTCCGAAGAAGAAGATGCTTTAGAAACATTTTCTAGAATTGGAATGCCAAAGAATGGATCTTTATTCATGTGTGCAACATCTAAGTCATGATTCTCTTCTGCAACATCGTTAGAAATGACAGGAGATTGAGTTTCGGGTGTTGTTTGTGAGTTACTAGGTGATGGTGCATCTTGGTCAACAGTTGTTGAGGAAGGTGAACCGGTTGATGCAGCAAGTACTGGAGCTACTACTTCAGCAATTGGAGTAATGACTTCAGGGGCTGGGTGATCAACACTTGATGGAGGGTTGAGTAATTCATCAAACAGTGGTTGAAACAAAATATCCTAATAAGTTCTTGAAGGTGGTACAAACGATGTTAAAGGAGGAGGGATTGGCATGAGTCCTGAACTGATTGTTGCATGAGTCATTTCATGAAGTGCGGGTCCTGAACTGCTGTGTTCAGAAGCCATCACTGTTAGCTCATCAAAATCTACATGAATTGTTTTGATGATTTTTCTAGTACGTCGGTTGTAAATTCAAAATGCTTTCTTTGTGGGTGCATAGCCAATGAAAATACCAATATCAGCTTTCGGTTGTAACTTTCCCAAGTTCTCGCTATCATTGGTCGGATAACGCATCTAAAACACTTTCTATCACTTTTGTCGTTCTTGTCGTCTCGGCTTTTTTGAAAAGTCTTTTTGTCGTTCCTAGGTTGTCTTACAAACCTACCTCTTCTCTTGAAGTCTCTAAACGCCATGGCGTACTCTTCGTCTTTACTATCGGAGATTGAATATTCTTCATCACTAGATTCCTTCTTAGCCTTTAAAGTAAGAGATTTTCTTTCTCCCTTAGCTTTGACTATTTCAGAATCTTTCTTGATGATCATCTTATGAACTTTTAGGTTCCTGATGAGTTCATCAAAAGATAGTGATGTCAAGTCTTTCGACTCTTCAATCGCCATTGCTCTCCATTTATGATGTAGAGCCCTAAGAAACTTCTTAACATAGTTCTTGCTAGAATAACCTTTATCAAGAGCTTTTAGACTAGTAATAATAGTATTAAATCTATCAAAAGCACTATCTATATATTCGTCTTTGGAAATGACGAATTGTTCATATTGTTGTACCAAAAGGTCGATCTTGTTATCTTTGACTTGGCTATTACCTTGATGGGTGATTAACAAAGTTTTCCAAATTTCTTTTGCCATATTACGCATGAAAATTCTTTCATATTCTTTTCTTGGCAAAGCATTGTAAATAACCATTTTAGCTTTGTTAATTTTCGCAAGCCTCTTTTTAAGATCATCACTTTGTTTTTCAAAAGGGACAACCTCATCTAGTTTGGTTTCTGGATTATTTTGAATGGGTTGAAAATAAACGTTGGTAATAACATGCCAAAGATTAAGATCTTTTGATTTTACATACGTTTCAAATCTATTTTTCCAATAGATAAAACTATCGCTTTTGAAAAGTGGTGGTCTTTGCATAGATTGCCCATCCAGATATTTGTTGGAGTCCATAGATCAATCCAAGCTTTGAGTATATTTTAAAAATCTTGAGTGACTTCGGCTTCTGATACCAATTGTGGAAACTAGAATGGGTGGTTGAATAGTTTACATGTTTATTTTTGTTTTAAAACTTTGCTTATAAAAATGCCTGATTCGATTCGTATGTTTCAATCAACCAACAATATATCTATCTACTCACAATCACAATATAAACAATGAAAGATATACAAAACACAATAAAAGAGATAAGGGAAAGAACGATCAAACCATAACATCAAGATTTATAGTGGTTCGACAACAAAGCTCTTCTTCGCCCTACTTCACTCTTCGAGTATCCGACTCGAGATTTCACTATGTCAACAAGCTCCTTTTAGGCGGAGAAAACCGTTTACACGTTGCTTACGTTGTTTTCCGACACTAAGCTAAATGTCGAGTCCTAATCTTAGCTAGAACCAATCTACCACTTCACCAATGTATTTTAAGGACTAAAATACTAACCAACACTTGATCTACACAATCAGATTTATACACTATCCGATTTTACACATAAACACAAGATTAAGAAAATATAGGTTTGGATCTTAGAAGAGGAGAGGATAAATTACTAATCTATAACACTTCGTTTCTTGACGAATGCGAGTGTTATTCTCTTGCACTTGATAGAGGAAGGAGAAAGGTAGAAGATGAGATTGGATCATTTGAAACAAGATTAAACTATGTTAGTGATCAAGAGATTTAGAGAGAGAAAGAGGATTTTAGAGAGAGAAAGGAATTTGAAAAATCTATGCAAAGAGGTATGATATCTGCAAAGAATAGTGCAGTATTTATAGGCAGGAAAATCCAACGTCTCCTGTGGGCGGTCTCGGCGGTGGCTGTCTTGCCTATCAGGGGGCCGCCCCTAGGTAGACGCTCCCTTTTTTGTCTTTTAGTGGGGAAGGTTAAATCTGATGTGGAACCTTCTATTTTGGGGGAAAACTAGATTTGAATTTTTATAATTAAATAAAACATTTCTTTTATAAATAATAAGATTTTTTATGTTTTTATTTTTGTAAAAAATACTTTTATAGAAATGTAATGGTTAAGAAAAAATATTTTTTCTTGATCACTAATCATGTTTAATGATTTGTTTATTCATACATTAAGTGATTTACGTTGAAATGGAAATTTACGATTAATAACACGTAAACGATTATTTTTATCGTAGACGTTTTTACATTTTGTCATCTTCAAAACGTAGAGGAGTCGAAAAATATAAATAACGATTTTAGGCATTATTTATATTAACAATGCTTCTTGCTTTAGAGCCAAAAAATAAAATTGGATTCATTGATGGCATGTGTAGAACGTCTAATACTGATAAAATTCTAGGTAGATAATGGAATAGGGTAAATGAAAGGGTAAATGAAGTTGTTTTGGGTTGGATCTTAAACTCTATTTCAGAAGAATTATATCTTGGTCAATTTTTTTCAAAAAGGGCTTCTCATGTTTAAGAAGAATTGAAAGAAACTTATGATAAGGTTGGTGGGTCTGTGACCTTTAATTTGCATTATAAAATAAATTCCTTGAGTCAAAATGGGTCATCTATTGCTAAATATTATCATAAACTAAATGCTATGTGGAAAAAGTTTAATGCATTAGTTAAATTACCTAGATCTACTTGTCATGCTACTGAGTACTTTAAAAGCAAATCAGTTAATGAAATTAATGCAATTTTTAACGGGACTAAATGACTCTTATATCCAAATTAGAAGTACCTTTCTCTCAAGAGATCCTTCACATGTTGAAAAAAAAATGCTTATGTTATCATTTCAAGTGAGGAATCTCACAGGGTTGTGACTTCTCGTAGCAATTCTATGACTTCCCATAGGTCTCAGAATTCTATATTTACTGCTAATGTCCCTAACAAAGGAAAATTTCAAAGGTCTTAAACTTTTGTTAATATTCCTAGACCAGCTAATATGACCAGGCCTAATGAAAATGGTAATAGCAGAGTTGTTGGGGGTCCTACCTTGATTTGTGACACTGTGGTTTTAAAGGACATACTATTGATAGATGTTTCAACTTAATTGGATATCATGCTGAGGCAAGAGAAAATTTCAAAGGGAACAATGTTTAAAATAATAACTCTGTTAGTACTAGTTCTTCTTCTGCCTTTTCTGATGAATAAATGGCTACTCTTATCTCTCTTATTAAGCAAAAATATGTTAATGGAAAAGGTGTACATGCCAATGTGGCTGATAATTTTTAAAACTCTAACTAGTTTTTCATTAAAAACTTTGACAAGTTCTTTTGCTCTAATAGCTCAATGCATTCAAATCAATGTCTAAGGGTTTGATTACTAATTCAGGGGCCAACCAACACATGACTTACACTTATAAATATCTTGTTAAAGTCATTGATGTTTCACACCTTAAGATTAAGGTTTCTCAACCTAATGGGACTAAAGCCTTTATAACTAAATTTGGAAACATGCCATTAACTGAATACTTGACCTTATATATTGTTTTGGTGGAACCTAAATATTATGTGAGCTTGATGTATGTGCATAAATTTGATAGGGATAGTAAATTGATTGTTGTAATCGATAAGATTAACTGTTAAGTTTTAAATCAATATCTAAGGGCAGGGAAATTTCCGAGGACCGGTAAACAGATTGATGGACTGTACTACTTTGATGGAAATCAAGGTATAGAACTTAAGAGTTATAACTTTAGTAGTGTCTATTTTCTTTCAAAAAAAAGGCATTGCAGACTTAGTCATCATGCATACTAAGTTTTGAATGTTTTAAAACATGTTTTGTGTTTTGACAATAAAGAATTTGTTACTATTGTGATGTCTGTCAAAAAGCTAAACAAATTAGAGAGCCTTTCCCTCTAAGTGATCAGGTATCAGCTTAAATGGGTAACCTAGTTCATCTTGATTTATGAGGACCTTATCACTAGTAGGGATGGGTTAAAATATTTTTTAACAATTGTTGATGACTTTTATAGATAAGTCTGGGTATATCTGCTGAAGTCTAAAACTTAAGTTTTTTAATCAATTATGGTTTTTAACAACTTTATTAAAAACCAATTTCAGAAATAGATTAAGGTCTTTAGGTGTGATAATGGACTGAATTTGTTAATCAACACTTCACTAGTTTATGTGAGTCAAATGGTATTGTGCATCATACCTCTTGTAGTTATACCCCTCAATAAAATAGGATTGTTGAAAGGAAGTATAACCACCTTCTTAATGTTGTTATGTCCCTTTTCTTTTGGGGAATGATCCCTTTATACATGTGGACTGAATGCATTCTAACCGTTACTTATTTGATTAATAGATTACCTACCTTTGTGCTGAGTGGAAAGTATCCTTTTGACCTAATTTATGATAGACCTCCTTCTCTCAAACATTCAAGATCATTTGGTTGTTTGGCTTATGCCACTCTTTTTAATAGTCATGATAAGTTTTGCAGTAGATCTGAAAAGTGTGTTTTAGTTAGATATTCAAATTCTAAGAAAGGATATAAACTGTAGAGTCTTGATAAAAAACAGATTGTATTTTCTAAAGATGTTAAGTTTTTTGAGGATATCTTTCCTTTTAACCAAAATGTTGTTCTACCTTTGACAAGACTGTTCAAGATGTGAATCATTTGGATTTTTCAACTTTGACTTCTTTGATAACATTCCTTATATTCCAAATGATAAGGAGATAAGGAGACCCAACCCTAAAAGGCATAGCACTCATCCTCCTCAATTTGGAAGTCCTTTTGAACCTATTCTTGAGGATGATGGTGGGCAGTCTCAAGGAGATGCATCTGCCAGTGAGGGTGAGAGGTCTGCAGACCTTGAGGACACACATATTATTAGTTGCGAGGGTGATGAACTTCATGTTCATCCTCACGAAGTGCCTCATCAAATCTCTGAAAGTGTTCAAAATGTTAGGAGGTCTTTCAAACCTTCTATTTTTCCAAATAACTTTAATGATTTTGTCAAATATGGTCTAGAAAATTTTGTTAATTACTCACATTTGACTAAAGAGAACTTTTGTTTCGCTTATGTTCTAAATAAGAGTACAGAACCTAGAAATTTTTTGGAAGCATCTCAACACAAGCATCGGGTTGATGCTATAAATGCTGAGATAGATTCCTCGTATAGAAATAATTTATGGGAATTAGCTGATCTCCCAATTGGGAGGAAAGCTTTTGGGTCAAAGTAGGTATATAAAATTAAGTATAAATCTAATGGTGAAATAACAAGATTTAATTTAAGGCTCGGTTAGTGTCAAAAGATTACAAGAAAAAGGAGGGATTGATTTTGATTGAACCTTTTCTCCTATTGTAAAAATTATGATTGTTTGGTGCTTAATTAACCTTGATGTGCAAAATGGGTGGACTTTGTATCAAATGGACATTAATAATGCTTTCTTATTAGAGACTTGAATGAAACTGTCTATATCTCTTTACATCCTGGTTATTTTCTATCTAATGAAAACAAAGTCTGCAAATCAAACAAATCTTTATATGGGTTAAACTAGGCTCCTATGCAATGGAATGCAAGCTTACTTTTGCTATAATTGAAAATGGTCTTACTCAAAGTAAAAGTGACCATTCTTTGTTTACTAAGAATAAGAATAATGTGTTTTGTAGAAACCGTAGAGGGGGGTGAATACGTTTCCTTTTAAAAACTTTAAGATCAAAGATTACACCACTCTTCTACCGGCGGTCCCATATATATATATGATAAGTGTAAAATACGCATATCCGTTAATACCTAAAATAACCCAATTAAACCCAAAACAGACCAAAAATGGCAGCAATATGCTTGTATTTGTGTTTTGTGTGTGTAGGTACGGATATATCAAAAATCACAAGAAAACAGTCAAAAACGGGCAAGCACAGACACGAGAATCAGAAGAGTACAAAAAGAAGCCAAAGAATCAAAGCCGAAGCCAGAAAAGTCAAACCCGCAGTCAAATCCAGTCAACATGGTCAACAAAAAGTCAACCAATAAAAGACAAAACCAAAAAACATTCCATTTTCACCCTTCAAGTTTCACAAATAGTCCTAAAACTAACCCTCACCCCTCTTATTGGGCCCAAGAAACCTTATTGGGCCTGAAAAAACCCTAATAACCTTGTACCCGATACTTTTAAATCAAAGCCATTTCTAGTCCATTTCTTTTTGTATTAAACATCAAGGGCCTGTCCTGCTATTTTGTAAAAGTGCTTCTACACTACACTTGGAATAAAGGAAGAAAGGGACTAGAAGTGTCATAACCCCAAAGTCCAACTGAATTTAACTCATTCAGTTAAAAATGGGCGCCATTTCCTTTTCACTATTCACTCATCATCTCCAAGCTTTCACCTAGGAAAATCAAAGGGCAAATGGAAATTAAGGGGTACGGCAGTCAATTCATGAGCTCCTAAGCAAGAAGCTAGGGAGAGATTAGTCAAATCAAGGGATCTAAGCACCTCACCCTCAAGGAAGGACACGTCAGCAATGGTGAAAGCACAAGTATAGATGGGTTTTGGTGCCCTAAACCATTAGTAAAGAAGCACAAGTATAGCCTCAACTTGGATTTGCCAGCTGGCAATCCTAGTGTATACCACAAAGTGTTTCCAACGGCCAAAATACTGATCTAATGATTAGAGATGGTGATCCAATGATTGGGAAATTGATTGGCTGAGATCAAAGGAGCGGGGGATAGGATTTTTAGGCCTAGAAGCTTCTCTACAGCCTATAAAAAGGCCTCACTATCACACACTCACACAAGTAGGACGTAGCTTTTAGATTTAAGTATTAGCTTAATTTTCCTTTTAAAACCTAGTAACTTTCCTTTTAAGTATTGTAATCAATCTTTTTATTAATGAAATTCAGTTGTTTTTAATTTCTCAAAAGCTCTTTTGTTAAAATTCATAAGCTCTCATTTTTCTTATTTGATGTTAAGCTAAAGCTCAACAAGCTCATATAAGCTCTTTCAGTCTATAAGCTAAAATTGAGCTCAATTAGACTTAAATTTACTTAATATTCCTAAAATCAGCTTAAAATCTAAACCTTACCTATGCAATATGGACTTTGAAACTAAGGAAGGGGAGTTAGCCTTGGATGAGCTCCCAAGGACTTTTACCCTAGCTTATTAATAAGCTAGGGAGCTTGTAGCTGCCCTATTAGGGTCCTCTTGTTTAGCTAGAGGTGCCTTGTAAGTTTCTCATTTAATCTCTTTTATTATAGCTTTAAATAGTTTTCTATTTGCTTTCTACGCTTATTTGCTTATTCAGTGTGCTTATTAAATGCTTAATTGTGTTTTTCCTAGCTTATTAATCATAGTAGTTCATCTGTTTTTGCTTCTCTTAGTCTAGATCATAGTTTTATATAATTTGTTATAAAAGCTTTAAAAAGCCAAAAAAACAGTTAGCCTAGTTTAGATCTTATGAATTAGCTTAATTTAGTTGGTAGATTTATGTTTATTAAGCATGTTATAAGCTGTTAAATGTCTGGTAGTAAAGTTTTCTTAATTAGTTTTCATTTTAAAAACTTTTTAATTTCTATCAAAAACCTAAAGGGGTGTTTGGTTTAAGAGATTTTAACCTTAAAAAGTCAAAAGTAATTGGGCATTTTGTTTGAGTTAGCTTAGGTTTCATTTATAATCAGTAGTAAAAGAGTTTTTAAAGCTTAGGTTGCAAAATTCAAAAAGTTATGGTCTATTTTGCTTGCTTCTGCACCAGGGCAATTCACCCTTACTTTTTGTTTGTGAAAATTGGATCTAAGCCTCTTAGGGATTAGATCTTGCTTGCATTGTGTTGTTTCACTCTAAAGGAGTGTGTCCAAGTGCAGGATTACCCTTTAGGTAACCTGCACTATTGGTTTTGTGCTTGTGCAAAGTGCACCAGCAGGAACAACTTAGTTCCTGCTGTCACTTTTGGCTTAAGTTCAAGCTAGGTAATCATAGGTTTTAGCTTCTAAGATTAAAGTAGGATTTAGATTAGTTATTGCTTAAGAAAGATTTTAGCTTAAATTTCATTTCCAATCTTATTTGCTAACTTAATTTTTTGCTTTAAAAAACAGCTTAAACAGCCAAAAATACAAAAATAGTAGGTAATTAAGTAGTTTCTTAAATTGTTAATTTTAGCTTAAGGTATTTGTTTTTTTAGCTTAAATAGATAGTTAATTAGTAGTTGCTTAAGTCCTCAGAAGCTCTTAGTCCAGTATTGCTTATTGAGCTTTTGGAGCTTAATTGGTTTTTGTGCTTATTACTTTGTTTTCTGAGTTTGCTACCTTTCCCTCCATTTTCAGCTATAATCTAGTCCTCTAATCTCTATTTTCTTTTCTCATCTAGTTTAAGCAACTCATAAGCTGTCTAGAACATCTTTCCTTTTTCATTTTGAGCTTATTTTGAGCTTTTTACAAGCTTTTTAGTAAAACCAAAGGCAAACACCTCCTTTCTGAGGTCAGCTTATTGATAAGCTCTTATAGAGCTTATTAGTGGATTTGAGCTCATATAGCTTTTGTTAAAGTTGTTCTTGCCATCTTATTCTCCAACTTTGCTCTTTTAAGTTTTTCCTAAAAAGCACTTTTTAGTTCATCTTATTTTTAAGCTTAAGAAAGAACTTAGCTTGTAAACGGGCTAAGCCTCAGGGTAGGTTTAGTAATTTTCTCATATGTAGATTAACTCAGTTAGTTCCCCGTTTGTCTCTTTGTTTTCACTTTTAGTCCTTTAAGGCTTTTCATAGTTAGTCCTCAGTTAGTTATAGTTAGTTAGTTTAAATTTAATTGACAATTAGGTTTTAGATTTTAATTAGTTTAATACAAGTTTATTAAAAAGATAAAAATTAGGGCTTTTATTTTTATAAAATTTCTGCATATTTTCTTTATTTAGTATAATTTTTATAAAATTTTTAGGATTTTATTTTTAATAGTTTTATTACTTTTAAAGTTTTTAATTAGTTTAAATTTTAGAAAAATCATATCTTTAAATCTAAAAAGCCAAAAATAATAATTCTTTTTTCTAAAATTTTCTTTTTACTTATTTTACTTAGGAAAAATATAATTTCAATTATTTTCTATTTCTTTTTATTTTTAGGATTTAATTAGAATTAAATAGTTTTTAATTAATAAAAAATTCAAAAATAATCAAAAAAATATTTTTCTTTTTCTTAAAATTTTCTTTTATCCTAATTTAGGTTTAGAAACTTAGTTTGCAATTTTAGGGTTTAATTTTAGTCTATTTGCTTAATTGTCGCGTTTTATTTGTTTTCCGTATTTGTTTAATTGTTTAAATTGCCTTTAATTTTCAATTTTAATTGTTGCTTTTTATTTAGTAGTCATAGATCATCAAATCATCTATTTTCTTATTCAAATCATAATCCAAGCTTAAACGAGGTTTCAATTTCACTAGTCGTTGGGGAAACGACCCGGGTGATCATATTTATCCGGTTAAATATACGTATTATATATTATATTATATATATTTTTAAGAGTGAATTTTCCTTAGGGAATTTTCTTAATTTCTCTTAAGGTTATATTAGTATATAGTATTTTATTGTGTATCTAAACTGCAATCACACATCCCAAAAACAGTTAGGCTCTTCCTAAACACAGGCAAAACAGACCACTAACAATTATGTGTCAACTTCTACAGGAGTAAGCTAGTCTACTAAATCTAGCAGTTCAAAGTCTACAGATAATACAAAGAATGATAGGATCCTGCAGATTTCAAGTAGTACCTAGAAGAAGAATAAAGTAAAAGACCACTCTAGGATAGTTAAGTCTTGTTTGAATAAACCAAATTGTGTTGTTGAACCATCTGGAAATGCAAATTTGCAGCATGTCACACCCCCAAATAGGGTCTCCTCCAATTTAGCGTCCGGGGGCGTGACGTCACTGAATATCTCAAGTACAAAGCATAAAGAACGAACTCTATGGGTACGTTTTAAAAATAAACACCGTTGCATAAATTTAAAATATTAATAAGTTCACATCGATCAAATTTAAATGATTCAAGAGTCAATATGCGAAAGCTTAAATAAGTTCAACAACGGTATTTAAAGACATAGATAAATTTTTGGTAAACCGGTCCGGGCAAACATACTTCACATAAGTCAAGCAACAAAATCCATGCTAAGCACCTGAGAAAAACATGCTTAAAACCTCAACATAAAATTGGGGAATTCATAGGTTTAGTTCAAATGTAATTAATGTGGACCACAAGATTATCAAAACGTATGCGACAATTATAGGAGATACAACTTCACACAAAGAGGCATTTACGTTGCACTAAGCTCATGACACCGAAGCTAATACTGAAAGATAACATATACACTGCTATATAAGGCTTGCCCTTCAGGTGTCCGACCAAAGACCACCTAACTAGTTTCGACATGACATATATCCGTTAGTTCTTTGCAAACTCAAACTAGTAAGTGCTTCTTACCCGGATAGGGATAATTAGTCCCAATAGATCTATTTATTCACTCACACTCACTTAACTAGCCAGTCGGTTAAAAGTGATTAACAGTTCATGATAATTCGGGTAATAGTGGTCTAAACGCTACTTAGGCAACACGTAAACGGGGATTTCTCACGTATAGTACTTGTGTCCAATTTTAAAAGTAAGCAATGTTTCTCACCCCAAGTTATAAAACAATTATGCAAACGAGTAAAAGTGGGGCTATGAACTCACCTTGATTGGTGAATTGAAGAAGAATAGTCTAGAATAAAATCACACAATAACGAACGACGGTTCACGAAAACAACCTATGTAATGAATGTTCGATTTAATATCGGAGTAGTAAAGAATTACGGATAATGAATAAATATATACTAGTGTACTTTTGTTAATATGTTTACAAAAATTAACGCTTGTGATCGTATAATAGTAAAATGTTTTCTTAAGTAAAATGATAAATAATAGTATGTATATTAATATTATATACATATAAATGACTAAGTAAAAAATATATATTATATTTATGTATAAATATTGTTCGGCATCTTACTAAATTCCCGTGTATCTAGTTCGGCATGACCCGTTCGTATTTACACATTTTCCAAAGTCATAGACTTTATTTATAAACCATTTTCAAATCACTTTCGTTTTACATTTCACAATTACCACTAGTCAAAAGACCATTCAGACCCTTATCAGGCTTTTAGACCCAATAAGCCTAATTTTATTGTTCGTAACGTCTAACGTTCAAAATAAGTCAAACGTATAGCGTCTAAGTCGTACACTATTAAATAAGCTATTCATGAACTTATTTAATAAACTACACTGTAGCTTTACGCCGTGGTGTATTGTATTTATGTTGGGCCTTGGCCTGTTAAGTCAAAAAAGTAGTTTTAACTTATCCATTTAGTCCGATAAGCAAAACATTAAATAATAAACACGCGACTTATTAATGAACTAGAAATAAGCTCCCAATAAGCCAAGTAATAATAAGCCGAACCTTGAGCTTATTTATTAAGATCGTTGGTTTTGGGCTTGTGGTTATGAGATACGGCTTAAAAGCCCAATATGCTATATTCGGGTTTATTTGTTAAGCCGAATAAGCTCACTATTTGTTCTTTCAAAATAAGCTAAAAATAAGCCAATAAATATAAGCCGAACATAATAAGCTACAAAAATCATTTTCTTTTGTTTCCTAGTTGGGGGGAACCAAACATAAGCCCATTAAGCTCAAATAAAATCAAATAAGCTTTCTCAAAGGCTTTTTAAATAAGCCAAACATAATAAGCCATAAATTAACATTTCCACAATACAAAAATAACCATGATCACAAAACTATACATTCCTTATATTTTTATTATTATTTTCGAGTAGTGTGTATAACCTTTTAAGGTTTATGTAGTTTTAAAATCTTTATTTTTACGAAACAAGTTGTACAACTAGTATGTATGCATTAAGATGATCATAAAAGTACAAGTTTTAAAAAGATTAAGAGACTTACAAAAAGAAGTGGTTTAGAAGGATGATTGATGACTAGAAACAACCCAAACGTTGTTTATAACTAACCCGAATACAATAAAGTATTAACCACGAACAATATCTTCAAAGGTTTTTGATCAAGATTGAGAAAATTATTAGTTTATGTGTGTGTTTGAGGTGGTTCGAACAAGAGAGAGCAAAAGGAAGAGAGAAAACTCAATGTTTCTGTGTGTGAATAATGAAGGAATGAATGAGACAAACATGTGATATATAAGAACAAAAATTCACACACCAAGAGTGTGTGTTGTGTATGTGCCGTTCAAACCAAGCCAAGACACAAGAGGGGACTAATTTGATCTACCAATAATTCTTAAGGTGGACAAAAACTAGTCACATGTTGGCGTATGTGTGTCTTATTGATTCAAAATTCAAAAATGGCATCCCATGCATGCATATGTGTGTGGATTCGCTTGCAAGAAGACAAGGAGGGACCATTGTGGTCTCCACCATGTAAGAGTTAGTGGGTTTGTGATGAATTAATTTCCATGGTTCCTAACTTGCACATATTGATCAAATAAAACACGTAGCACGCAAGTAACAAAAATGAGTAACGGTATAACGGAAAATTATGAAATTTTAGATATTTCCTTAAAATTCTAAAACGAGGACATTGCCAAAATACTAAAACGTTTGGTAACCCAATTCACTCCCGGTAACGTTTCTTAGATAATAACGGAACAACTTCCCGGTTAAACGTAAAAGTTAAATGAAACTTTAAAAATTTAAATTATCAAACAGAAACGACATCCTTTCCCCATTAGAAGAGCTTTGTCCTCAAAGCTTAAGATGTAGAATTAGACGTAGGTTTATGATTTGCAAAAAGATGAGGGTACTTTTTCTGCATTTGGTCTTCACGCTCCCATGTGAACTCAGGACCTCTCCTAGAGTTCCAGCGAACCTTAACAATTGGAATATGACTCTGATTTAGATGCTTGACCTCACGGTCTATGATCTCTACAGGTTCTTTAATGAAGTGTAGTTTGTCGTCGACTTGGATTTCATCCAACGGTATAGCAAGAGGTTCATCAGACATGCATATCTTCAAATTTGAGACGTGAAACATAATATAAACTCTACTCAACAGCTCTAGGAGTCCAAGTCGATAAGAAACGGTTCCAACTTTGTCAATTATCTTAAAAGTCTAATATAGCATGGGTTTAGCTTTCCCTGTTTGCCAAAGCGTATCACTCCCTTTAAAGACGATACCTTCAACATGACCTTATCTCCCACTTGAAACTTGGATATGACTCTTAATTTGAACAATCTTCTCAGTTGTCTCGTGGATGATCTCTGGGCCAGTGAGTTAACTATCTTCAACTTTAGCCCAACAGATAGGTGATCGACACTTGCGCCCATACAATGCCTCAAATGCAGCAGCCTTAATGCTGGTATGGTAACTGTTGTTATATGAAAATTCCACCAACGGTAAGTGTCTGTCCTAACCTTTTCCAAAGTCGAGTACACTGACACGTAACATGTCCTCCAACGTCTGAATGGTTCTCTCACTCTGACCATCGGTCTGTGGATGATAAGCTGTACTCATATCCAATCGAGTATCTAATGCTTTATTTAGAGACTTCCAAAAATGTGAAGTAAATCTCCCATCACGATCAAAGATGATCGAAACTGGCACTTCATGTCTTGAGACTACTTCTTTCAAGTATTGTCTCGTCAATTTCTCTAAGGTGTCATCTTCTCTCATAGGTAAGAAATGAGAAGGCTTAGTGAGATGATCAACGATTACCCAAATCGTGTCTTGACCGGTTGTCGTCTTTGGCAATTTAGTCACAAAATCCATCGTTATATTCTCCTATTTCCATTGTGGGATTTCCGGTTGAACAAACACACCGAATCTTCAGATATCAACCAAAACCATGCAACACATAAATAACATTGCTGATATAGGTGGCAATTTTTGCTTCAAGTTGGGCTACCAATACAGCTTATATGCTTGGTACAATCATATCTGATCCAGGATAGTGATATACTTTGACTTATAAGAAACCATGATATAATCGAATTCTCTCAGTCACCAAAACCGTGAATCCAACATTGATTGTTCTAACATACATTCTAAGACGAGATTCTACCTGTTAATCCTACCATCAGAACTTCGTTTGATGACGTTCTCTTCTTTTCTGCTCCGATTGAGCACTCAGATTTGCTTAGGATGGTTTAAACTAATAGTCATAACTAAGGCCCGAACTCGTAGCGGCTTGCTTCTCTCCTTCCGGCTTAGGGCATCAGCAACCATGTTCGCCTTTCCTGGGTGGTATCGAATCTTATAGTCATAGTCGCTCAACAACTTTAACCACCATCATTGTCTCATGTCCAGCTCCTTCTGATCGAGAATGTGTTGCAACTCTTATGATCAGTGAACACGATACACTTCGTACCATACAAATAGTGTCTCCACATCTTCAAAGCAAACACTAATGCACCAAGTTCTAGGTCGTGTGTAGTATAGTTCTTCTTGTGAACTTTGAGTTGGCGAGATGCTAAGCATATGGACCTCTCCTTGCATCAAAACCGCACAACACCCCCAACCTATTATGCTAAGCATCGCAGTATACCACAAAGTTCTCACTTCCCTTGGGTAAAGCCAATGTCTTGAGACTACTTCTTTCAAGTATTGTCTCGTCAATTTCTCTAAGGTGTCATCTTCTCTCATAGGTAAGAAATGAGAAGGCTTAGTGAGATGATCAACGATTACCCAAATCGTGTCTTGACCGGTTGTCGTCTTTGGCAATTTAGTCACAAAATCCATCGTTATATTCTCCTATTTCCATTGTGGGATTTCCGGTTGAACCAACAAACCGGATGTCTTCTGATATTCTACCTTAACCTTGGCACACGTTAAATACTTGCTGATATAGGTGGCAATTTTTGCTTTCATGTTGGGCTACCAATACAGCTTCTTTATGTCTTGGTACATCTTATCTGATCCAGGATGGGTGGAATACTTTGACTTATAAGAATCATGAATAATCAAAGCTCTCAGGTCACCAAAACGTGGAATCCAACTTTGATTGTTCAAACATACATTTCATTAGTACGAGGTTCTAGCTTGTTAATCATACCATGCAGATCTTCGTTGATGAAGTTCTCTTCTTTTCTGGCTTCCGATTGAGCACTCAGAATTTGCTTAGGAAGGTTCAAACTAATAGTCATAACTAAGGCCCGAACTCGTAGCGGCTTGCTTCTCTCCTTCCGGCTTAGGGCATCAGCAACCATGTTCGCCTTTCCTGGGTGGTATCGAATCTTATAGTCATAGTCGCTCAACAACTCTAACCACCATCATTGTCTCATGTCCAGCTCCTTCTGATCGAGAATGTGTTGCAAACTCTTATGATCAGTGAACACGATACACTTCGTACCATACAAATAGTGTCTCCACATCTTCAAAGCAAACACTAATGCACCAAGTTCTAGGTCGTGTGTAGTATAGTTCTTCTTGTGAACTTTGAGTTGGCGAGATGCGTAAGCTATGACCTTCTCCTTTTGCATCAAAACCGCGCCCAACCCTTTATGCTAAGCATCGCAGTATACCACAAAGTTCTCACTTCCCTTGGGTAAAGCCAAAATCGGCACACTACACAATTTTTGTTTCAACAGCTGAAACGCAGCCTCTACCTTTTCTCCCTAATCAAACTTCACGCTTTTTTAAGTCAACTTTGTCATAGGCCTAGCGATTTTTGTGAAACCTTTGATAAATCGTCAGTAGTAACCGGCCAAACCTAAAAATTAACGAATCTTGGTTGGTATCTTGGGTGACGCCCAATCCTTGATGGACTCAATCTTAACTGGATCAACCTGAATGCCTTCAATATCAATCACGTGACCAAGAAATTATACATTTGATAGCCAAAACTCACACTTTGAAAACTTGGCGTACAACTCCTCATTCTTAAGTAACCTCATAATTAACTTAAGGTACCCTTCATGCTCCTTTCTGCTCTTGGAGTAGATCAAAATATCATTGATGAATACAATCACGAATCTATCTAGGTACGGTTTGCACACCCGATTTTTCAAATCTATGAATAATGATGGTGCGTTAGTCAAGCCAAATGGCATTACTTCGAACTCGTAGTGTTCAAAGCGATTCCTAAATGCTGTCTTTGGAATGTCTTCCTCACGAACTCTGAGTTGGTGATAACCAGATCTCAGGTCGATCTTAGAGTAGACTCTTGACCCTTGGACTTGATCAAACAAGTAGTCAATTCTCGAAAGTGGGTATCAGTTCTTCAGAGTAAGTTTGTTTAGTTCACGGTAGTCGATACACATCTAAAAAGACCTATCTTTCTTTCTGAAAAACAAAACTGGAGCTCCCCAGGGTGAGGAACTGGGTCTTATAAATCCTTTGTCAGAAAGTTCTTGCAACTGAGTGGGTAACTCTTGCATTTTGGCTGGTGCTAATCGATATAGGGCTCGTGCTACAGGTGCAGCACCGAGGACTAAGTCGATTTGAAATTCAACTTGTCGAGCAGGTGGTAGTCCAGGCAAGTCTTCTGGAAAGACTTCCGAAAATTCTCGTACAATCAGCACGTCCTCAAGTCACTTCTCCTCCGACTTGTCCTTAGTCTTCTTGGATGTAACTTACGCTAGATAAACTTGACTTCCCTTCTTGATATACTTTTGGGTCTTCGTACATGATATGATGTTCAGCTTCGACTTACTTCCGCCATCACAATCATCACCTCAAAATATCAACACTTCATCTCCACAAGGTATACGAACGACCTTTTCATCACAGATAATTACCATGTTGTACTTTGCCAACCAATCCATACCGATGATGACATCGAAACTACCGAGTTCTACGGGCATTAGATCTATGTCCAATGAATGACCTAATAATCCTAACGTACAGCCTCTAAGGACAACATTTCTTTCTAAAATTCTTCCAAAGACAAGTTCTACGGCGTAACTAGTGTCTAAAGTGGATGGTGCAATATCAAGCAAAGTACTAAAGGTAGACGATACAAAACTCCTATGGGCACCCGAATCGAATAACATAGAAGCATAACCGTTATTAAGAAGGAACGTGTCCGTGACGACGTTAGAATCAGGGTTTGCTCCTCCTCCTCCAATGGCATAAGTCCTTACTGTTGATTCGTTACCTCAAATCTGGTTTTTAGTCTTGTTTCCATTCTTGTGTCAAGTCTTGTTTCCACGGTTTTGATTCCTCAACTTAGGATAATCTTTCCTAAAATGTCCTGGCCTTCCACACTCATAGTAAAAAAATACCCGCCTAATTTCCAACTAGGACTATCTGGGTGTTTGGAGTAATAGCGACCTTACAATCCCTAGTCATGTGACCAACTCTCTTACAGTTTCCACATCTCACAGTAAACAGTACTGCATGGTGCAACTTGCACTTGTTGTAGTAGGGAAGAGATCCAACATATCCCTTTTTCTCATTGTTCCTGGTCGTGTAAGCTCTTGCCATATTTTGGCCTCCAAAATTTTACTTCTTGAAAACTGGTTGCTGCTTACGAGTGTTTTTCGGGTTGTTCTCCAACCTTCTCTTGTTTTCAGCACTTCTAGCATTTCCCTTCAGCTTTTGACCCATTAAGTTATTGGCAATACGAATTGCATCTTGAAGTTTAGTGGTTTAAGCATCGATTACATTCCCTCGAATATTTTCAAGCAAACCTCCAACGAATCTCTCAACTTTGTCCTCCTCACTTGGGACCATTCTAGTACACAATAGCACCAACTCCTGAAATCTTCTGGTATAAGCAGTCAAGTCATTTACTTTCACAGCCAAGTTCCATAACTTGGTTTCCATCTTCTGGATCTCGTTTCTTGGACAGTACACCTTTGTCATCAGCTTCATAAGCTCTGCCCAACTCATGGCATAGGTGGCCTCAATCCCAATTATTCTCTTATGGGAGTTTCACCAAGTTAGAGCATTGTTCAGTAGCGACACGTAGCATACTTTACCTGGTACTTCTCTGGATAGTTGCTAATGTGGAACACCGTTTCCATCTTCTCGAACCAACGTGTTAACCCAACAACTCCTTCTGTTCCATTAAAGCTAAGGGGCTGGCACCTCAGTAAGTCTTGATATGTGCACTCTCAAGCAGGCATAATCCTATAAAGTTATAGCCATTTCCTCCTTCGTTTCCATTTCCTTTATTTCCATTTCCTCCATTTCCATTCCCTCCATTTCCATTTCCTCCATGTTCACTTATTTCTTCCTATTAACCCCCACCTCCTATAAGGGGTTCAAGGTTTCTGGCGGCGTCGCGAGCTCCCAACGCTCCTGCCAATCGGCGGTCGATTTGATAGTTAATTCCTTCACGTGTCCTTGATGCTCCAGATCGGGTGTTAGGCATTGTCCTACAACATAACAATACACGACACGCTGAAATTTCATGGTGATACAACATTGTTAACGTGGTTCGGATAAAATAACAAGTCTCATTATACGGAAATACATGATCACAATAACTTCATGATAATGTCGCAATTTAGTTATAATATAGCACGCAAAAAGCAAAAGAAAATATATCATTAAGTCGAGAATATCGAACATAGAATAGTAATCATTAGATTTCATATCAATACTAATGGTTACAACATGGTTCTAAAATACAGGAGTTACAAATCCCTAATAACTAGCTACTACTAGGTGCTACGGGTCAACACTAGGATACTCAAGAAATAGTCTAAGAACGGTAGCCCAAATGCCTCCTGGCACAAGCCTCAAGCCTACCAACCTTCATGCGATCATAAAATCTGAAATGCCGAATATGTCTCATCTCCCTCTAAACACGTAACTCCTTACGCTAAGACCGGGTAACTCTCTGACTCGCAACATCCATCATGTCTCTAAGTCTCCTATTATCCTACTCCAGCTCACAAATCCTCTCTAACATATCAGCACTCTGATGTCCTGTTGCTACAATCCTATGTCCTTGATCCTTATGGACACTCTCAATAGCCTGAACACGGTGAACCGGAATCTCATCTGTGTGATCATGAAACCTCTAAACCAGATCTCCCAATGTCTCACACATGACCTCAACCGCTCCCTTCTCCTGAGCAGGCTTAGGGATATCGCCAGCTATCATTGGTTGAGTAACTCTATCCACTTTAACCTTAATCGGGCCTCTCGTACCCGTCTTAATCTCTTCTCGATTAACAGCCTCCACTACAACTCTATCATCAATCCCTCTAACTCTAAGAGCATCCGCATAAGCGATACACTTGTTAATCTTTGCATGAATCTCAGGGTCAATATCAATCCCATCACTCCTCTCAACATCATCTAAATTAGTCCCTCTATACCTAGACGGCTCAAAACCCTCCGCCGAACTAACCTCTAAATCCATTGCTGACTCAGGACTCCTAATCCTCTTAGGTGATGGTAAAAGATCAGCACGCGTAAAAAACAATGTTCCAGGTATAGGTGAAGATAACGGTACAGATGCAACATGGGATCTACTCCTCTTGCGAGAAGGACTCGCAGAAGAAGAATCATGAGATGGTCTCTCGAAAATAACAGCAGATGAACGATGAATACTCGATACCAATGAACATAAATGATGACTAGGTCTCATACCCGATGATAGTGCTGGTAATGAATGATCAAATGAAGAATTAGATAGGTCAAGCAAAATGATCAGAAGAAGAGTAGTCAACTGAATGTCTTACAGCAAGACGGTGAGTAGGTAACGGTCCAACCCTCTTCCTCATAGTTATCATGTGTACCGGCCCATTAAGATGGTAGCGGTACAGTCGACCATAAGGGATAGGCTGTCCTGATGTAAGAATCATGACTCGACGTCGAAGTGCACCAGATGCTACAGGTGTACTCTAAGTAGAAAGGGTCATCTCATAAAATAGTGTACCATGGGTAGGTGATGGTGGTGTATCAGGTATATCATTATCTGAAGAATTATCTGTCAATGAAAGAAATGGTGAAGTAGGTGGTAGTGGTGGTATATGATCTGATGACGGTTCCTCGGATAGGTCAAACTCTGTATCAGATGCGGGTGAGTAATCAAGTGATGCGGGGGTATAATCTGGTGATGGTGGTATAGTAGGTGAAACAATAGGTATCTATAACACCCCCAAATTAGGTCGCATCGGAATATAGGTCCGGGGGTGGTACTTCATAGATCAATAGCACAAGATATATACAAGAACGACCATTTAAAATTCATTTAAAACCGATACATTAGATTTAACAAATTGTTGTTACATAAGTCCGAAACTTCACTTGTTCATTTCTCAAAATACAAAGATTTTAGTCCATAACAAATATATCCACAAAATGTAATACAACCAAATCTTTCATGCATATAACTTCCAAAATATGACCACCAATATATCCCTTATCTTGTACCTCATTGATCTCCTAAGAAAACATTGCTTGAAACGTCAACAATAATGTTGGTGAATTCATAGCTTGGTGAAATGTATAATGTAGGACCGTAAGATTTCCCCATGATAATACAATAGATGCAAACACCATAAAATGTAATTACATTTTCCTAAGCTCATGACACTGAAGCTCGACATGTATGAATTGCAATATAAATTGCCAACATTACCTGTGATGTAACCCGCAACATCCCAAATCCGACATGATATACGTTCGTTGTCCGGCATACCGGCACAGTGAGCATGACTCACCCGAACGGGGAGGTCAATCCCAAATAGATTTATTTATAACATTCGCGCTCACAACAAGTAATTGACAGTTCATGATAATGGGCTTAGAGGGTTATCGCTACTTAGGCAAACACATAATCGTAATGTAAAATGTCCACTTGCCTCCAATTGTAAAACATGCATATTTTTCTCACCCCAAAACTTGTAAATCATTATAAATGTAAAACATGGGGCTATGAACTCACATTGAGTGAGTAAATCAACAATGTAAATCACAAACTAAAAATGCGTCACGAATACGCTCGAATGCAATCTAATTAATTATAGGTCATATGAGTACTAAGTACTTTGAATAACCAATACCGTATATAATTCTATATAGCTACATCACCATCTAATTGTATTTGTGAAATCATATTTATAAAGTTAAAATGTTTATAAATATTACTTTAGTAAAAATAGCGTAACTTTATCGTTTTAAGTCCGTTTCGTACGTTTCTTATGTCCACGCTTTCGTATTAAGACGATAAAAATATTACATTTTCATATTTTAAACCCTCTGGTGAACAGTAATTTTTACTGTTCATGCACTTTTATAAATTTATTTTTATAAATTTAATTAGCGTAAACCTCATAAAAGTCGTGTCTTATTCGTTTTAACTCCGATTTTAGTGATTCTTTCGAGCACGTCTTTGTAATTAAAGGTTTTATCTAACTAATTTATTTTCCAAAAGAGTATTTGGGATAAATAGTGAGTTTTTTTACTGTTCATAGTTTATAAAATTATTTTTATAAACTTTAATCATCGTAAACATGAAAAATCCATAACTCCTTCGTTATTGATCGAAAAATTATGATTCTTAAGGTTTTGAAATCCTAAAAATGAATAACGTTTGTGAAAAATAATTTAATTTGAAGGTTGTAGAGTTTTTATAAAACTATTTTTATAAAAACATATTTCATTGAAAACTTGTAAATTAGGTAAATTCTTCGTTATAAATCGAATTTTCGAGTTCCTTATATATTTGAAATCCTAATGAGATGTAGTATTTTATAAAAATATAAGATAAACACTTTATATTTTGAATTAAAACAGAAACTTTTGATCATTTTGCTAAGATGTGTTCAAAACTTGTTTTTATAACTTTTTAGTTTAGTCACTTTGTTACAAGTCCTCTACAATAACTTATACCACATGTCTTACATAATTAAGGTCCTTAAGTCCATTATTGTCCAAGAAATGTCCATGATAACAAGATCTCACATCACTTTTACTTATAAACTTAATAAGTAACTATTTAAATCATTAACTTATATATACTATTTATAGATAAACCAACACTTGAATAATACTTATACTCCCATTATAACATGTCCTCAACATCAACATAACATAGACAAAGCTTATCAAACCATAATCAAGTGTAAAAATTCATTTTACAAGTTAATAATATTCCTAGATGGTGATTCACTATATGAACATAATATACATATGAAATCACAAATGTAAAGAGTTTAAGAGTTTTAGATAACCTTAGTATGAAGTATGATGAAGAAATACAAGATCTAAACCCTAGTTTAGATAATAAACCCAAGCTTCCAAGATAAACAAACCCTAATTTCCTTCAAGAAACCCTAACTTAAACCTTCCTTGTTTAACCCTTGTAATGCTTAACTAAACCTTCAAACCTTCTTGGAATATCTTAGATATGTTGTAAGATCACTTTCTAACTTTTCCATGCGATCAGTTTCCCTCATTGGTATGAAGACTTTGGATTTAGTAAGTCGGTCAACAATCACCCAAATGGTGTCATAACCTTGTGACGACTTAGGAAGCTTCGTGATAAAATCCATAGTGATATTATCCCACTTCCATTGAGGTATCTCAGGTTACACCAACAAACCCGATGGCCTTTGGTGTTCAACCTTGACCTTAGCAAACGTCAAACAATTGCTAACATAGGTGGCGATGTTGGCCTTCATATTGGGCCACCAATATAGCTTCTTCATGTGCTGATACATCTTGTCAGAACCCGGATGGATATAGTATTTTGACTTGTGGGACTCGTGCATGATTACAGTCCTTAAATCGCTATAACATGGTAACCAACTCCTGCAATTTAAGCATACAGTTCCATCTGCGCGGGGTTTAACTTCTCCTTTGGTATATCCTTCCTGATCATACCTCTTACGTCTTCATTCTTGATGTTCTCTGGTTTCTGTACCTATTCTAAAATTTCCTTGGGGAGATTCAAACCAATAGTCATGACTATGGATTCGAATCCTTATGGCTGTATTATGTTGTTTTACGCTTAAGGGCATCCGGCCACTACCTGTTGCTTTCCCGTAGTGGTAACATATTTCACACTATCGTAATCCGCTGAGCAACTCTAACCAATGAAGTTGTGTCGTTGTTTAGCTCCTTTTGATCAAGAATGTGTCGTAAATCCGCATGATCTATGGAACACGTACACTTGGTTCCTAAGATAGATAGTGTCTCCAGGAGTTTTTAAAGCAAACACTACTGCTCCATAGTTCAAAATTCATGAGTCTATAGTTCTTTCATGGAATTTTCATTTGGCGTGATGCATAAGCAATCACCTTCACTCTTGGGATCATACAGGCCCAAACCTTTGTTTGAAGCATCGCAGGTATTGCACGATAAAATCTTCGCTTCGTTCAGGTAAAGCCAAAATTGGTGCACTACACAACTTCTGCTTCAGCAGTTAAAAAGCTGCTTCTTGTTTGTCGCCCCAAATGAACTTGACCTTCTTTGGAGTAAGCTTGGTCATTGACTTGGCGATCTTCAAAAATCCTTCGATGAATCTTCGGTAATACCCAGCAAGACCTAAAATTTGATGAATCTCCGTTGGTGTTTAGGCGATGCCCAATCTTTTATGGATTCGATCTTGGCGGGATCCACATGAATGCCTTGACTATAAATTACGTGGCTGAGAAATTGTACCTTAGGAATCCAAAATTTGCATTTAGAGAATTTAGCATACAACTCCTCTTTCTTAAGCAATTCCAGAATTGCCTTAAGATGTTCTTCGTGTTCCTTCTTGTTCTTAGAGTATATGAGGATATCGTCAATAAAGACAATCACAAACTTATCCAAATATGGCTTGCACACCCGATTCATGAGATCCATAAATACCGCCGGTGCGTTCGTGAAGCCAAATGGCATAACTTGGAACTCGTAATGACCATATCGAGTTCTGAATGCCGTCTTTAGAATATCTTCTTCACGTACTCAAAGCTGGTGATAACCTGATCGCAAGTCTATCTTAGAATAAACACTGGATCCTTGTAGTTGATCAAATAAATTGTCGATCCTTGGGAGCGGATAACAATTCTTTACTATTAGCTTGTTCAACTCTCGATAGTCGATGCACATTCAAAATGATCCATCTTTCTTCTTGACAAATAAGACCGAAGCTCCCCAAGGTGAGGAACTGGGTCTTATGAAGCCCTTGTAAGAAAGTTCTTGGAGTTGGTCTGACAGTTCCTTCATTTCAGATGGAGCTAATCGATAAGGTGCTCGTTCCACAGGTGCAACACCAGGTATTAAATCGATATGAAATTCCACTTGTCGTGTTGGTGGAAGATCCGACAAGTCTTTAGGAAATACTTTAGGAAAATTTCAAACAATTAGTACGTCCTCAAGTCGCTTCTTCTCCGACTTGTCTTCAGTCTTCTTTGTAATAACATGTGTCAAAAAGATAGGACGTCCTTTTAGCAAATAATTTTAGGTTTTAGTGCATGAGATGATGTTCAAGCGAGTCTCATTTCCCTGGTTGCTTCCGTCACCACGAACAATCAACGTTTCATTTCCCTAGGGAATACGAACGATTTTCTCAGCACAAACAATGACAGTTTGGTACTTTGCCAACCAATCATTACTAATTATGACGTCGAGACTACCAAGCTCTACGGGCATTAAGTCTATGTTGAATGGATGATTTAAGAAGATTAACATACAACCTTTAATGATGGTGTTTAACCCAATTATTCTCCCGTCAGCTAGTTCAACATCATAATAATGATCTAAGGTAGATGGTGTGATATCAATTTGGGAGCTAAATGTAGTAGACACAAAGCTTCTATCGATACCAGTATCAAATAAGACAGAAGCATAGCGGTTGTTTAGAAGGAACATACCCATAATGGCGTTTGAGTCTGGGTTTGTCCCTGCACAGCCTACAGCATACACTTTCGCTGGAGCATTGCCATTTCCACCTTGGTTACCACGGTTGTTGTTTTTCAGCTTTGGACACTCCCTCTTGAAATGTCCCTGGGCTCCGCATTCAAAGCATGTAGGTTTTTTACCTGCCCCAATGCCCCTCTAGTTGTTAGTAGTGTTGGCATTTGCAGTACTCCTACAGTCACGGGCCAAATGGCCAACTCTGTTGCACTTGTGGCATTTTGAAGCACACTAACCGTCATGGTGATATTTGCATTTTGAGCACAAAGGTTTATATCCTCTGTAAGGTTTCTTCTCACCAGACCCTGCAGCATAAGCCCTATCAGTGTTCTATCTCTTGTTCTATTGTTGTTGTTGGTTATCATATTGCTTTCTTTTGTTTTTACTCTATCGTTTAGCAAAAGTACGGATCTTCTTGTCCATCAGCTCAGTTGCAAATTCGATTACATCTTGTATGGTTCTTGGCTTAGATACCATTACACTCCTGTGAATCATGTTGGGCAAGCCACCGACATATTTCTCAATCTTGTCCGACTCTTCAGGAAACATCCTAGCACACATCAATGCTAGTTCTTAAAATCGTTGGTTGTAGCTTATCACGTCGGTACCCTTAACCTTTAGATTTCACAACTTAACCTCAAGCTTCTTAATCTTGCCCTTAGGCAGTACTTGTCGGTCATCTTCTTTTTCAAGTTTGTCCATGTCATTGCATACACAACATCGTGACCAACAGTCCTAACGTGGGCGTTCCACCATGTTAGAGCACTTTTAAGAAGAGTACAAGTGGAAAACTTGATTTGGTTTTCCACCAAGTAGTTGCTTATACGGAACACATTTTCCATTCTTTCCAACCACTAGGTCAACTCGACAACTCCTTCAGTACCCTTAAAGTATAGGGGTTTGCATTTCATGAAGTCTGGGTAAGTGCACTCACAAGCAAGAGGAGCTTGTCTCCTTACACCCGTGCATGAATCATGATTGTCTTCGCTATTTCGGCTTCTGTCAGCGTCACGTGTTGCCAATGCATCAACACCGCCTTGGTCGATCAGTCTCTTAAGTTGCTCATCAGTCATAGAAGTAGTGGGGGTGGTTGTTGAGACTGGTGTTGATCTGGTGGTTCTTTTTGGTGCCATTTTATTCAATCATAAGAAAATATAATACCCGTTAGATTTCATAAAATCATAACCATGACATGAAATATACACAATAAGTAAAGTAAGATCACATCACACAGTGAAATATACAACTGAATTAAAATTAACGATGGTGTAACTAAATCGACATTCATTCATAATAAATTCGATTACAGACATGACATAATACATCCCTTCCATATATAATTTGGAAACATACATGACCAGATTCGGTTACAAAATGATCACAACCATTAGGTTACAAGATGAAATATAAACAACATAAAGCCTTACTAGCCCGGAGTTACCCCGTAATACTTAGTAGGCTATACAACATAGATACAACATAACCAAATCTACAAACTACTACCGGCCTCCTCCGATACGTCAGGCTGTACTAAACCGCTAGCGGGTCCCTGCTGACTCTAGAGTGACTCTAGAGTGCTGCCCACAAAGCTCCTATCTCAGTCTACTGTGCTAGCACTATAGTCCGCAATTCTCTCACCTCAGAATGAGCGGTATCACTAGCATCCATCGACTGTACCCAAGCCTTACGAGAAAGTCTGGCCTTAGTCTTCATCAGTCTAGCAGTGCGAGCATAGGCACGTCTATCTCTACGCATCATGTTGAGTTGACCGCTCATTAATGACCTATCATCCTATGCATCATCAAGTCTCCCATAAATCTTATCAGTATCCTGCCTAACTGTCATGACAAAATATGTCGTCCGCTCACTCAGTCCTGCTACCTCAGTCGCTGATGGTGTCCCTTGCATGTCCTTAACCATCTCATCCCAAGTATTTATGATCTTATAACCTACCTCTCTCTCGGGGTCTCGCCTAATCTCATCATCCAAAGTGCCAACAAATCCATAGTCTGCTATAAAGCCTCCAGTAGGTTTATCAGTGGGAGCAGATGAACTCTTACCAATCTTAAATCTCAGACCTAGAGTAATACATAACCTCTTCTGAGACGGTAATGTAACCTTGGAAACACCTGCTCTACAGTTAGTAGAGGGAAGAAGTAAAGGTGGTGATGGAGTAGGTAATGGTATAGGTAGAAGTGGTGGTGTCCTTGATGGTGGTGTACTCGATGGTAGTGGATGGAAAGTAGATGGTCTATTGGCTCTTAGCCGGATCATAGCAGCTCTATATCCCAAAGGATAAGTACGACTAGCAGGTAGTGGTGGAGGTGATACAGATAATGGTGGTGATAGTATCTAAGGTAGTGGTGATAGTATCTGGGGTAGTGATGATAACAATAGAGAGTTGGTTACCATTTGCATAGTTTGTGTGTGTATGTTATCTTCCATCTCTAGTTTTCTCTCTAATAAATCTTCCAACTTTTCTCTTATCTCTTTTCTAGTTTTTGCTTATTGGTATAGCTTATGTTGTGAAATGGATTAAGCTTTTGGGATAACAGTGGTGATGGTAGTGGAGTAGGTATGGTTAGAAGTCTGGCAACCTCTGTATCTGAAGGAAGTGATATGGGTGTCTAAGCTCGGACAGACATCCTAGCAGCAACACGGTGTATAGGTGGTGGGACAGAGTCGGCCGAAGCTAGGTGCTCCTCCTCTTCCTCATCCTCGTCCTCCTCAACATCATCATCATCATCCTCGTCATCATCGAATGACTCATCATCATCATCGTCATTATCTCCTCCGTCGACAGGATAATCAACCGGATCCTCCTCAGGATCCTCCTCATCCTCCTCCGGATCGGAGTCTGCAATGTATCCTAGTGAGTCGGCAGTAGGTAAGACGGCAGTAGGTAGTGGCTGCTCCTCTATTGGAAACACCTCATCCTACAGTGGCATAAACTCTGGGTATACAGGCTCAGGAACAAACTTTGGTGGAGGTGGTGCCTGCTCTAGCTCCTCAGGGCCAGACACACAATCCGGTGATGGTGGGGCCTAAAAAGCGGCCACCACATAAGCATAAGGGTCCTCTGACATCATGGGAAGTCTATCGACTCACGGAGATCCTATGTTTGACACATCCTCGAACGGACTAGATACCTTCGCGTAAGTAACCCTGGAATCCTTTGAATCTGACATGACAAAACATGAAAATCAAAAGTAGCTTATATAAGTATTAATATAAGACTCTTATCGTAATATACATAGTATATTATAACATGTATATCAATCATGAATGCATCTAGTCTAACCAACTAATGCAACAACAAGTGTATGTATGTCCCGTGAAAATCCCTTTGTATGAATGCAATGTTTAAAAACGGTTATAGTCTAGCAAAAACATTAGACCTGGTTCTCTATAACCTTAGTTCTTGATACCAATCTGTAACACCCCCAAATTGGGTCATAGAGGAATATGGGCCTGGGGGTGGTACTTCATAGATCAATAGCACAAGATATATACAAGAATGACCATTTAAAAGTCGTTTAAAATCGATACATTGGATTTAACAAATTGTTTTTATATAAGTCCGAAACTTTACTTGTTCATTGTTCAAAATACAAAGATTTTAGTCCATAACAAATATATCCCCAAAATGTAATGAAACCAAATCTTTCATGCATATGACTTCCAAAATATGACCACCAATATATCCCTTGTCTTGTACCTCATTGATCTCCTGAGAAAACATTGCTTGAAACGTCAACAATAATGTTGGTGAATTCATAGGTTTGTGAACTGTATAATGTAGGACCGCAAGAATTCCCCATGATAATGCAAAAGATACAAACATCATAAAATGTAATTACATTTTCCTAAGCTCATGACACTAAAGCTCGACATGTATGAATTGCAATATAAATTACCAACATTTCCCGTGATGATGTTCTAACCCGCAACATCCCAAATCCGACATGGTATACGTTCGTTGTCCGGCATACCAGCACAGTGAGGATGACTCACCGAACGAGGAGGTCAATCCCAAATAGATCAATTTATAACATTCACGCTCATAATAAGTAATTGATAGTTCATGATAATGGGATCAGAGGGTTATCGCTACTTAGGCAAACACGTAATCGTAATGTAAAATGTCCACTTGCATCCAATTGTAAAACATGAATATTTTTCTCACCCTAAAACTTGTAAATCATTATAAATGTAAAACGTGGGGCTATGAACTTACCTTGAGTGAGTAAATCGACAACGTAAATCACAAACTGAAAATGCGTCACGAATACGCCCGAATGCAACCTAATTAATTATAGGTCATATAAGTACTAAGTACTTTGAATAACCAATACCGTATATAATTCTATATAGCTACATCCCTATCTAATTGTATTTATAAAATCATATATATAAAGTTAAAATGTTTATAAATATTACTTTAGTAAGAATAGCGTAACTTTATCGTTTTAAGTCCGTTTCGTACGTTTCTTATGTCCACGCTTTCGCATTTAGACGATGTATCAAACTATTACATTTTCATATTTTCAACCCTCTGGTGAACAGTACTTTTTACTGTTCATGTACTTTTATAAATTTATTTTTATAAATTTAATTAGCTTAAACCTCGTAAAATTTGTATCTTATTCGTTTTAACTCCGATTTTAGTGATTCTTTCGAGAATGTCTTCGTAATTAAAAGTTTTATCTAACTAATGTATTTTCCAAAAGAGTATATGGGATGAATAGTGATTTTTTTTACTGTTTATAGTTTATAAAATTATTTTTATAAACTTTAATTATCGTAAGCATGAAAAATCCATAACTTCTTTGTTATTGATCAAAAAATTAAGATTCTTAAGGTTTGAAATCCTAAAAATGAATACCTTCTGTGAAAAATAATAAATTATTTTTATAAGATATGAGAGTTGTAGAGTTTTTATAAAACTATTTTTATAAAAACATATTTCATTGAAAACTCGTAAATTACGTAACTTCTTCATTATAAATCGGATTTTCAAGTTCCTTACATATTTGGAATCCGCATGAGATGTAGTATTTTATAAAAATATAAAATAAACACTTTATATTTTGAATTAAAACCGAAACTTTTGATCATTTTGCTAAGATTTGTTCAAAACTTGTTTTTATAACTTTTTAGTTTAGTCACTTTGTTACAAGTCCTCTACAACAACTTATACCACATGTCTTACATCTTAATGTCCTTAAGTCCATTATTTTCCAAGAAATGTCCATGATAACAAGATCTCACATTACTTTTACTTATAAACTTAATAAGTAACTTTTTAAATCATTAACTTATATACTTTTTATAGATAAACCAACACTTGAATAATACTTATACTCCCATTATAACATGTCCTGAACATCAACATAACATATGACAAAGCTTATCAAACCATAACCAAGTGTAAAAATTCATTTTACAAATTAATAATATTCCTAGATGGTGATTCACTATATAAACATAATATACATATGAAATCACAACTGTTAAGAGTTTAAGGGTTTTAGATAACCTTAGTATGAATTATGATGAAGAAATACAAGATCTAAACCCTAGTTTAGATAATAAACCCAAGCTTCCAAGACAAAGAAACCCTAGTTTCCTTCAAGAAACCCTAACTTAAACCATCCTTATTTAACCCTTGTAAATGCTTAACTACACCTTCAAACATTCTTGGTATATCTTATATATGTTGTAAGATCACTTGTATGTATGGTAAATAAAATTTGTATGGATTGTTTAAGAGTTTTGAGTTTGGCCATGGGTTAGAGGGAGGACAAAGAGAGTGTTTGTGAAGTTTTTCTTATGCAAATGAAGTGTGTGTTCTTCTATCTAGTTACCACTCTTTATATATCACTAGGACTTAGTCAAGACCACTTATAGAAAGTATTAGACAAGAGGAGTAGATCATGGAAGAAAATGGTGAAACACTAATCATACCATGAAGTTTTAATGAGCCCTAGATGTACATGTACCTTAGTTAGTAAGATGTGTGCTAAATGTCCCATAGGATGTGAATCATCCCACGAAAATAAGGGGTGGGAAAGGACTAGTTGGTGACTTTGATATTTTGTATAAAAATCTAGTATAACTTGAAGTATTAAGATGTAAATGTTAAATGTATAAGCAAATACTTGTAAATTGTTTTCCTTGTTAGTTTTATTTTATGTAAATTATGCCAAGATGAGTAACATAGGTGAAGTTTTCTAAAACATTGAGTATTGGGTATAATAATGGGTATTTGTTGAAGCGTAGAAAAGTTTTGGTGATTCCGGAAATGCCTAAACGTATTTTATCGCGAAACATAAACACTTTACGTAACCAACAAAAATAAATTGTGCAAAGTTAATAATTATCCTCCAAATAATTATCTAACACTTGCTTGACGTTTAACATTTAATTGTTTGATGCCCGTTTACGTTGAATGATCATTTTTAGTTTACATGATTTAACTTAACAATTAAAATTAAAAGCAAACGCGTACAAGACTAAAAATAAATAGTCAATTAAATAACATCGTACAATGACCTAAAATACGGAATGTTACAGTATCAATGTGGTATCAATATGGGTAGTAGGTGGGGTCACAGAAGGTGTAATGTCATGAATAGTAGTATGGATAGTACCAAACAAGATAACTCGTCTAGTAGATTTTCACACACTCTCCTCTAACGAATCTGATGAAACTGAGATAACAGAGATAACCATGACCTGCACAAGCAAAAGTTTATATAAATATCCTTTATACCAACCATGCATGATGCGGGAAAAGAATGAACAAATGGGTAAATGAACGAATGAATGAAATGAATAGACCATCGGATGCAATGCCGCGAAATGAAATGCAATATAATTATAGTAGTATTAGTTATACTTAGTATTTAATTACATAGTACATATACATATTACGTATATGTAAAATCACGCAAGTCACATATAATTACGTAGGATCACATACTGGTTATAGACCAGACCTAGTTTATAATACCTGGTTCTCTATAACCTTGACTCTGATACCAATCTGTCACACCCCCAAATAGGGTCCCGTCCGATTAAGCGTCCGGGGGCGTGACGTCACTGAATATCTCAAGTACAAAGCATAAAGAACGACCTCTATGGGTACGTTTTAAAAATAAACACCGTTGCATAAATTTAAAATATTAATAAGTTTACATCGATCAAATTTAAAAGATTCAAGAGCTAATATGTGGAAGCTTAAATAAGTTCAACAACGGTATTTAAAGACATAGATAAATTTTTGGTAGACTGGTCCGGGCAAACAGACTTCACATAAGTCAAGCAACGACATCCATGCTAAGTACCTGAGAAAAACATGCTTAAAACGTCAACATAAAGTTGGTGAATTCATAGGTTTAGTTCAAATGTAATTAATGTGGACCACAAGATTATCAAAACGTATGTGACAGTTATAGGAGATACAACTTCACATAAAGAGGCATTTACGTTGCACTAAGCTCATGACACCGAAGCTAATACTGAAAGATAACATGTACACTGCTATATAAGGCTTGCCCTTCAGGTGTCCAAAACTCAAACTACTAAGTGCTTCTTACCCGGATAGGGATAATTAATCCCAATAGATCTATTTATTCACTCGCGCTCACTTAACCAGCCAGTCGATTAAAGGTGATTAACAGTTCATGAAAATTCAGGCAATAGTGGTCTAAACGCTACTTAGGCAACACGTAAACGGGGAATTTCTCACGTATAGTACGTGTGTCCAATTTTAAAAGTAAGCAATGTTTCTCACCCAAAGTTATAAAACAATTATGCAAAACGAGTAAAAGTGGGGCTATGAACTCACCTTGATTGGTGAATTGAAGTGGAATGGTCTAGAATAAAATCATACGATAACGAATGACAGTTCACGAAAACAACCTATGTAATGAATGTTCGATATCGGAGTAGTAAAGAATTACGGATAATGCATAAATATATACTAGTGTACTTTTGTTAATATGTTTACAAAAATTAACGCTTGTGATCGTATAATAGTTCAAATGTTTTATTAAGTAAAATGATAAATAATAGTATGTATATTAATATTATATACATATAAATGACTAAGTAAAAAATATATATATATTATATTTATGTATAAATATTGTTTGGCATCTTACTAAATTCCCGTGTATCTAGTTTTTACCACGTGCGTTTTTTAGTATTTTCTAAGTATAAATAATTTATAAAAATTTCGACATGACCCGTTCGTATTTACACGTTTTCCATAGTCGTAGACTTTATTTATAAACCTTTTTCAAATCACTTTCATCTTACATTTCACAATTACCACTATGCATCATCAAATCCCTTTTTAATATTTAGTCAAAAGACCATTCGGACCCTTATTAGGTTTTTAGACCCAATAAGCCTAATTTTATTATTCGTAACGTCTAACGTTCAAAATAAGTCAAACGTATAGCGTCCAAGTCATACACTATTAAATAAGCTATTCATGAGCTTATTCAATAAGCTACACCGTAGCTTTACGCCGTGGTGTATTGTATTTATGTTGGGCCTTGGCCCGTTAAGTTAAAAATGTAGTTTTAACTTATCCATTTAATCCGATAAGCAAAACATTAAATAATAAACACGCGACTTATTAATGAACTAGAAATAAGCTCCCAATAAGCCAAGTAATAATAAGCCGAACCTTGAGCTTATTTATTAAGCTCGTTAGTTTTAGGCTTGTGGTTATGGGACACGGCTTAAAAGCCCAATAAGCTATATTCAGGCTTATTTGTTAAGCCGAATAAGCTCACTATTTGTCCTTTCAAAATAAGCTAGAAAAATAAGCCAATAAATATAAGCCGAACATAATAAGCTACAAAAATCATTTTCTTTTGTTTTCTAGTTGGGCCGAACCAAACATAAGCCCATTAAGCTCAAATAAAATCAAATAAGCTTTCTCAAAGGCTTTTTAATAAGCCATAAATTAACATTTCCACTATACGAAAATAACCACGATCACAAAACTATACTTTCCTTATATTTTCTTTTATTATTTTCGAGTATTATGCATAACCTTTTAAGGTTTACGTAATTTCAAAATCTTTATTTTTATGAAACAAGTTGTACAACTAGTATGTATGCATTAAGATGATCATAAAAGTACAAGTTTTAAAAAGATTAAGAGACTTACAAAAAGAAGTGGTTTAGAAGGATGATTGATGACTAGAAACAACCTAAACGTTGTTTATAACTAACCCGAATATAATAAATATTAACCACGAACAATATCTTTAAAGGTTTTTGATCAAGATTAAGAATATTATGAGTTAATGTGTGTGTTTGAGGTGGTTCGAACAAGAGTGGGCAAAAGGAAGAGAGAAAACTCAAAGTTGGTGTGTGTGAATAATGAAGGAATAAATGAGATATACATGTGATATATAAGAACAAAATTTCACACACTAAGAGTGTGTGTTGTGTGTGTGTCGTTCGAACCAAGCCAAGACACAAAGGGGACCAGTTTGATCTACCAATGCGGCTTAAGGTGGACAAAAACTAGTCACATGTTGGCATATGTGTGTCTTATTGATTCAAAAATCAAAAATGGCATCCCATGCATGCATGTGTGTCTGTATTCGGTTGCAAGAAGACAAGGAGGGGACCATTGTGGTCTCTACCATGTAAGAGTTACTGGGTTTGAGATGAATTAATTTCCATGGTTCCTAACTTGCACATATTGATCAAATAAAACACATAGCACGCAAGTAACGAAAACGAGTAACGGTATCATGGAAAATTATGAAATTTTAGATATTTCCTTAAATGCTAAAACGTGGACATTGCAAAAATACTACAACGTTTGGTAACCCGGTTCACTCCCGGTAACAATTCTTAGATAATAATGGAACAACTTCCCGGTTAAACGTAAAAGTTAAACGAAACTTTTAAAATTTAAATTATCAAACGAAAAACGGCTAAATTATTGAACAGAAATTTGCGGGGTGTGACACAACATTCCAAATTAAATACAAATTCTGAGATAATTTGTAATAGTTCTATGTTTGATGCAAGACATGAATTGTGCTTTCTTAAATTTGTTGCTGATATGAATGCGTCTTCCAAATCTAAGTCTGTTAAAAAAGCTAAAAAGAAAGAAGAATGGAAACCTACAGGAAAAGTGTTTACTAAAATTGGATATAACTAGAGACCCACAGGAAGGACTTTCACTTTAGTTGGAAATGCGTGCCCTTTAACTAGGATTACCACCACTAATAAAGTGCCTCTTAGGGAACCCATTTGTCTAGAAGTAGTTGCATGAGAATCTGTAGTAACTAAGGTTTATACTAGGAGACCTAAGGTACCTAAGACTAATGGTTCTAATAGCAAACCTAAGATTGCAAAATCTGTGATTTCTAACAAAACGGAACCCAGTATATCTCGGGGATCCAATACTTCAGTTGCTCCATCTTCTTCTGTTAGCCTTAATTATATTAAATCAAATAAGAATGTTATCGATCTTATTGTGTCAAATAAAGTCTTGTAATGTAATAGGCTAGTCGGGTATTAACGGGATTGGATTGTTATCAATATTGTCCGTGTTTCGGGCTCAAAGCCCAAGTTAAGCCAAGCCCGGCCCATTTAGAAAGCCCATACGTCGTATGTTGGTTAAGGGTATAAATAGACCCTCTCCACACATGGAGCGGGTGTTGGTTGCATTTTTTTTCATTTGAAAATTACCAAACCTCTCTCTAATCTAATCTTTCTCTCTTGTTTCTCTCTTTACTTTCTCGCTCTATTTTTCTAGCTTATTGCTTATTGGTATGGCTTATTGGTGTGATATAGGTTAAGTTTTGGGATAACATTTGGTATCAGAGCCTCGGGTGGGTCTAGTGATTTAGTTATGGTCATGCTTTTATAAGCTTATCGGTTCGACTTTAACAGCTTATTTTTCTCCTTTTTCCATTCGGCTTATTTTTTTCTTTTCGTCTGTTTCTATGCACGAAAGTTAGTTTCTATTATTCGGCTTCAAATCATATTTATAACAATTTCATATTGGCCTTGTCAAAACATATTTTAGTTTTATTTCTATGCACGAAAGTTAGTTTTGTTTCTATGCACGAAAGTTAGTTTCTATTATTCGGCTTCAAATCATATTTATAACAATTTCATATTGGCCTTGTCAAAACATATTTTAGTTTTATTTCTATGCATGAAAGTTAGTTTTGTTTCTATTCACGAAAGTTAGTTTTATAAGCTTCTTTGAGTTTTGCTTATTTGAAATAAGCTTGTTTCTTTCTCTTCTGACGACCTAATGAGCTTATCTTTCAAGCTTATTTTTAAGGCCTTTTTTGTGGTGTAACAAGCTTATTTTCAAGCAAATTTTTCTTGTTGGCTTATCTTGTACACGGCTTGGACAAACAAGGACAAGGAAAAACGAAAAGGACAATAGTAGTTTTTGGTTTTTTTTTTTGTTAGAACCGATCTACTCAAAGTCCTTGGAACTGATCTACTCAAAGTCTGTTGGAACCGAACAACTTTGCCAACCGAACAACTGACAAGTCTATTGGAACCGAACAACTGACAAGTATGTTGGAACCGAACAACTGACAAGTCTGTTGGAACCGAACAACTGACAAGTCTTATGGAACCGAATTACTTGCCAACCGAACAACTGACAAGTCTGTTGGAACCGAACAACTGAAAAGCATTAGGAACCGTTCTACAAGTTTTAAGTAATTTTTGAGTTTTTCGATTTCAAGTGTCAGTTAACTATGTGACTTATAGTCTATACCATTACAATCGTGAACTCGTTTCGATCAACGTGGTATATTTAGTTTTCACCGATGATAACTGTACCGTTCTGCGAGAGCAAAAATACAATCGTGACCTATTTAACTATATTGAAATGAAGAAGAAGAAGTGCATGAATTTTTTTTATATTAGTTTAAATTTGACTTTTAAATTTTAAATCTTAAATTTTCAAATAATATCAACTTTTAACCTTAGTTTTCATCAAGTTTAACTTTAAACCCTTTGTTTTTTTTCAAGAAGTTTCACTTTTTGTCATTTGCTTTTAAACATTTACTACTAGTCCTTATACTTGGTAGTTATTGTACCTTTAGTCCTTAAGTTTTAAACAATATCAATTTTTACCTTTTAATTTTAAAACATTTAAGATTTTACTTTTTTATTTTCAAAATTTCACTTTTAGTCTTTTATGTTTCTAATTTTTTATTTTTTTATTTTTTTAGTTAGTTAATTTTTAGTTTTAAAAATAGTTTTCACCATTAGTCTTAATATTAAGTTTTTTTATATAATCGTTAATTAAGCTCAAGTACGTTAACGTCAACAACGATTTCAACATCAATTCATTACTGTTTTACGGTTTCTTCTTGATTTTGTAAAATCTCGCGAAAGATACGATTCTTTTCTCAATTTTAATCAAAGACTTGTAAAATCCCATGAACGTTAATTGCTTTCAGTCCACAACAACAATCACTTTACCTACTTAAGATCCGATATCCATTCACAACATCAAAATGTCAAATACCAATACCAATTTGCAAACTTAAATATCAAGTGTTCTTCACAATGACACAGTTTCTTCATGTTCAACTTTTGCAGTTCAATAGAAGACACAACTTTCAAGAAGTAGATGCATGAACAGTCTTCGAGAAATTCAGACACAATTCAAGTTTCTTACAGATACTTTACAAGATTTTGGTATCATGCTTATCTTCAAAAGAACATTCGCTCAAGACTTGGATTTACTAGAACAACATCTTACCAAAGAAATAATTTCTCCGACTGATTGCAAGACTATTTTGACAAAACTTAGAACAACGTTTGAAAATGCTTTCAATTCAGAATTCAAAGAGCGTATGCAAAAATATACAAGATTCGATGCTCAATCCTTCAAAGATGCAATGATCTGTAATATGGATTCCATTGGGAAATACATGCTTGAGATAATTCTTCATCAACAACGAACTCTACAATTGTTGAAACAAAAGAAGTTGATGCAAACACAAGAAGATCATTCAAATCTAATTCCAGCATTGAATGTTGATTCATTGAAAGTTGATTTACTTGTCATACAAAACACTTGTTCTGAGAAAGAAGACAATAATTCAGAGACTGCATCTAGCAAATTAGTAAAGGAAAGCAGCTTGGATTCTGCAACAAAAGATGTACATGCAATCAAATACAAGATGTCAAAAGCAAAAAGAATGATTGCTATGGCATATTTTTGATCTCTTCATTCACACCTTAAGTTCTTTATAAGGAAGACTTAAAGGCACACGCATTCGAACATGGATTCAAAAGGGTCATTTCATGTCACTTTGGTTAAGATGTTGACACTTTGACAAGTACAATGCTCCTCAATGTAGATCAACTACAAAAGCAACTTCACAAAGATGAATTTCAAGAAAATGGATCCATGGCAGCCTTTTGGGTGGTAAACAACCAGATTCAGAAGTTCATTAATTTACAGTTTACTTTGGATTATAATAGTCAAATGACAGACAAGTACTTTGTTGAATACACTAGAATCGAGGTTAAATACTTCAGAGATACACTACTCTAACAAATGGGTAATGTCAAGAAGTCTGTTGCTGAAAGAACATGTCATCAAAGACATTATAATAGAAGGGTGAATAAAAGACAGATGCAGACGCAAGAAAGTAAGATTGATACGGGTAAAGTAATAGATGCTGATTTGGTTGTCATAGATAGCAGTAGAACAGAATCCGAAGTGCAAGATGACAACAACAGGTTAGGGAATGATACAGATGCTAATGATGCAGATATCAGACCTATATATGACGAAGAGCCAATGGCTGAGCTACAATTGACTACTGAATGTAATATCTTTGCTATAGGACAACAACATACTGAACAACCTGAAATCTTTAATAAAGGTAGGGTTGACCAGTATCCTGAACAATGTCAAGTTAAAAGTCCTATGCTTGATTCATCGCACGATAACCAGACAACTAAATACTCAAAACAATTACTTGAGTCTGAAAATATTTTACTCAAAAAGACCGTTGCCTAATTTCAAAAAGATTTTTCAAGAATGGAAGCACATGTATTGCTATTGAACTTAAATATCAAAATCATGCTTTAAAATCAGGGCAACATGGTCAAATTTTAATTGAAACAAGTAATAAAGCCAAGATTAAAAAGGAAATAGATACTTATCTAATATTAAACATCAAATTAGAACATAGTGTGGCTAAATTACTTACAGAGAATGAGCATTTAAATAAGGAAAATGAGACTGTAAAAAATCATTACAAAGATTTGTATGATTCTATTAAAATAACAAGATCTAAGACTATAGAACAGACAACCTCTTTGCTTGCTAATAATACTGATTTAAAAGCTCAGATTAAAGAAAAGGTTTTTGCAATTGCTGCTTTGAAAAATGAATTAAGAAAGTTAAAAGGAAATAGTGTAGATACTAAGTTTGCAAAAACATCAGTCTTGGGGAAACCGGTTTTACAATCACTAAGAAACCAATCAGTTATTAGACAACCGAATGCGTTTAAATCTAAAAGGCCTCAAATGTCAAAACAACGGTTTGCCTCCTAAGTTGATGTGAATAACAATTTGTCAAGACCAGTAACTCAACACTATTTTCCTAAGAGAAGTGTTGTCCCAGGATGTAGGATACCTCTTGTTGGATCCCACTTCAATAGATCGAATTCCTTAAGCTTGTTTAAGGTTTAGTTATATTAGATAAATCTAACACAAAGAAACTTTATGTGAATGTATTATAGATTATGCGAAATCTAATCTTTAATATTATAAGAATTCTTAATGAAACAGTAACACAAGACAATATAATTCAACAATAAAAGCTCCAAATGATTATTTATTACAAATAATCGTAATTACTATCCTAGTATTAGGGTTACAAAATCCTTGAAGTTATTAACGATATGAAAGACAAATAAGATGGATTGAGACTGTGATGATTGTGATTAAAACTCTATGCCCTAGGACCTCCATTATTCCTAAGATATAGAATATTCTTTATGATCTATTATATAAATAACTAATACTTATTATGTAAGTAATCTTGATCTCCACTCAATCTTTATCCTTTCTTTTGTCCCTATCCATTTTCTTCTAACAGTAGAAACTCTTTTAGCAGTCTAATCTTTGTGTAGGTGGGTAAACTTTTGTTATAGTAGCATAACTTAGCACCAACAGTAGTAACTTATAACTACAACATTAACTGTTGTACAAGAAGTAGTATCTACTTAGAATATTTTCTTCAAATCTTTCACCTGCAGTATAACTTTACACTAGAAAGTACTTTATATACTAGAGTAGTAAACTGTGAATACCAGTACTAACTAATTACTAGCTGCACTAACTACTTAGCATATTTTTCATTAAAGTTAATGAACAGCACTAACTTTTGCTTAGCAGCAGTAACACAAACCTTAGTAGTAGTAACTTCAAGAAGGCTTTTAATCCCAACAATCCTCCCCTAACTGATAATCTTCTTCAAAATCTCAATTTTATTTAGTAAAAGCTTCATTAATCACCAAGGGAGGACAAAACTTCATTCAGTACATAGCCTTCCTTAAGCTATTTCTGGGACCATAGACCTTAGGATGAATGATGATGATGATGAACAAATGCTAAACCCTTGTTTAGCCTTAAAATCCAAGCTTGCACAAAGAAACCCTAGCTTTCCTTAATAAAAACCCTAGCTTTCTTTCACTTGAGTAACACTTGGAAATGGTGATTCAATGGTTGGAAACACCTTAGAATGTCTTAGGATGAATGTGTATAGGCTTGTATAGATTGTATAAAAATTGATATGGATTTGTTAAAGGGGGGTGTTTGTGCCGTAGCTTCCAAGAGAGAAAAGGGAAGAGTTTTGTTTGATTTTTGCTAAGTGTATAAGAGTTATGTGATGTCTTTCATTAGTTACTTGCACTTATAAGGTTCAATGGTCAAAAAGATGCAATAGTTAGTCAAGGAACATAGTAAGGTCTTAGGGATGGGTCTTGGTCATAGTCTTTGGTCAAATAGACAAGTTATGGCTAGACATTAATGAGTTAAGTTGTACATTGACCAAAGTGGAAGAGTTTTCTTATTTTTCTTGTATAAAGGGCTATAATTTCGGCATATAAGAGATGTATATGATATATTTGAGTAAACTTTATGTATTGGGTATAAAAGTGGGTATTTGTTGAAGCGTAGAAAAGTTTTGGTGGTTCCGGGAGTGCCTAAACGCAATTTATCGTGAAACGTATACACTTTACGTATCCGATAAAAATAAAATGAACAAAGTTAATAATTATTCTCAAAATAATTATATAACCCTTTCTTGATGTAAACATTTAATTGTTTGATGCCCGTTTACATTGAACGCTAATTTTTAACTTACGCGATTTAAACTTAATTCATGAATTCACAAGAAAATGCGTACAACGCTAAAAATAAATAGTAGGTTTATCGACGTCGTCAATGACTTGAAAACACAGGGTGTTATATATATAGTAGAACTTGATGCACTTCCTTGAATATCTAAGTACATGTTTACCAGTCCGTGAGGCTCACATTAGAGATAATGTGTAGATATTCAAAGAGTAGAAAAGTAAATAAATTGCTACTTGCACTTTATTGGTATAGACACACATTTAATGTTGTATTATCTAGTGGGAGCAATGCATTTTACTACTGATATAGACGCATATGTAATGTTGTCTAAATTCAGTGGGAGCTATGAGCTTCTCACCTTGTAAGTGACCCATTTTATTTCTTGCTGGTCTTGAAATAATACATTACTTTTTACATATGAAGCATCATAGATTTATAAGAATCATTGCATATTATTCTATTAGATAACTTGTCGCTTTTCTGATGTTGCTGCCTAAAATGTTATCTATACAATGTTTATGCACGATTGCTTATTAAACAATAAAGTTCTAGATATACTAATTATGCAAATATGATTTTAGTTTTGACTTAAATCATATCATATACGTGACATTGTCATATTATTCATACAAACATACGAAAAGCATGGTGGGCTCATAACCCACTAGTCTCAGGATCGTAGCCTGACTCATAATATGCTTATTTGTTTGTATAGATACTTGATGTTGTGCCATGCACAAGTAGGAGAAATCCTAATTGTGTGCAAGGTACAACACATAATAATATGACTAATGGTTTTTCTTAACCGCATGATAAGAAAGCTAATATTCTACTAGGACTTATTGTAACACCCCCATTTTTACATATAGCAGCGGAAGCTAATCTGGGGTATTACTTCATAGTACAACAGTCATAATCATAGAAAACGATTCAAAAGAGACGTTTTTGAAAATTTAGTTATCATTCATTTATTCATCAGAGTTTTACAAAAGGAGGTCCCAAAATCTAGAAACATAAAGTTTGAATGATAACAATTTAGCCATCTTCAAGTCCGTGCCACTCCGTGCCTTAAGTTGCTCAATTACCTGAGATAACATGCTTAAAAGAGTCAACACAAAGGTTGAGTGAAATTCATAGGTTTTATGATAAATAAACAGTGAGATTCCTTGTTATACCCATAAGTGTAATGATTGCATTGAATTATAGAAATCAGTATTATTGCATTGTGGTATTATATAATTGCGTCTAAGCTCATGGCACACAAACTGACTTGTGTATATATCAACAATGATATATATAATGATAATGGCCCTCGGTGTAGGCAATTGCCATATACCTATGAGATTCAAATATAGTGCGTTTGGTTACCTATCCGGCTAACACAAACGGGATTCGTCAATCCCGATAGGCCTATCCACAATATTCGCGTTCACTCGCAAGTGATTAATGGTCCATGATAGTGAGGGTCTTTTGGCATAAAGTGACTTAGACATTAGTTGTAATAGTATATCAGGATAGCATATAGTTTGAAAAACACTTGTATTCATAATTTATAGCATGTATCCCCCTCACGGGTTTATGAAAACATTAAAGAGATTTAAAAGTGAGGCTATGAACTCACCTTAACAGTACAGTGAAATCTGATTGATGGCAAAAGTATATGAAATGAAAGTAACGGCTTCGTCACACAACCTGGGTAATATGTCAAGTCTTAGTTTGATTGAATATGTTTTATGTCATAATGTAATATCATTTGATTGAACTTATTATGGAATTATTGCATCACTGTTCGGGCCATCATAATTCAGAGGTCATGTAGTAAACGTTTGAGGAGCCAGGGCACTTTAAATCGTAAACCCAACAAACTCGTCAAAACGTATACCCAAATGAAACCCCTCACATGAAGCTCCCTACTAACGTGGTACGATAAAATGTTAAATTTTTCAAAAGCTAGTTGATGATAAGTTACGTTAAATATGTAACGTAATTGATTTATAATGCGACGATCGGTGATTAATAACGACAAATGTGTCGGGTTTTAATAAAATCAAGTTTTATAATATTAATATATATTTTTATAATTTATATATAAAAATATAATATTTTATTAAGTTTGCAAAAATGGCAAAATATACCCTTGGATTATAAACTTTTACAAGTTTAGTCCTTTATATATAAAGTATATACAATTTAAACCTTTAACTTTGAAACTTGGCAAAATAGGTCCTTATAGTTATAACTTTGAAATAATGACATTTTCAGCCCCTATAGTTATAAGTTTCAAAAAGTTACAATATATACCCCTTGCATGGAAATTATTTACAAAACAAGTCCAAAACGTCATACAAGCTTATTTTAAGAATCTAAATGATATTTGCAGGTTATAGCCTATTAGAATAAGCAAAAATAAGATGTTTTAACATAACAAAAGTTTAGAAAATGGATTCGTTAGTTAGAAAATCAAAACGGGTCATTTTTAGGGTTTTTATCAAAAACACATGGGTTTGAGAATTCAAAGCTTCAAACAAGAGTTCATGCATGATCTTAAGAGTATTATGAACATTCATATACAGATTATAAGCTTATAAAACAAGATCTTAGGCTTACTTAAGCTAAAATGGGTCGAAAAGGGTTTTTATGATCCGTACGCCTAGAAATGGTTTCAAGACTTCGTTTTTCTTGCTTCTTGGCTTCTATTCTGAGCTTAGGGACTTCTCTTGATCTTCTATTGTTGCTATGGAAGTGTTAGAATTCCATTTGTGGGTAAGAGATGAGATGTGGGGGATGATTTGAAAGAACATGTATGTATGCCTATTTATAGTACTTGAAACACTTAAGGACCAAGTTTCCTTGGTAGACAAGTGTTAGGAGATGGAGAGGGTGACTATTAGCAGCTAGGAGGTGAGTCTTACAAGCTAGAACTAGCTAGGATTGAAAGGTGGAAGGATTTAGGGGTGTTTGTGTGTTTGGCTAGAAATGAAACAACAAGGTGATGATGTAGCTTCTTGGTGGCCATGGAATGTGTTTGAGGTACTTATAAGCTGCTATGGAGATGTCCTGGAGGTGCTAGGGTGAGGGTGTGATGATATCATGGTGGTTCTAAACGTTTTAGGGGTGTTTGATTTGATTTATACATGGCTGTTTTTGGACAGCCAACATCAGTCTCGGTAAAATGGTTACCATTTATAAACTGTAACTCCGATGAAGCTCAAACCATTGAGCATGGTTAGATATTTGAGTCCTCTACAACTTTTAGTTTTATATATTTAGGGGTTACTATACAAAAATTTAGATATAATAGCCGTTTACTACAGGTGTGGAGAATATGTGCACCTTTACAATTTCGGCTATAATTAATTCATCCGATATCGAATCGGGTTGATTCCACCGGAAAAATGATCACAAGACATAGGGCTACAACCTAGTATTTTCACTTAATATCCAAAACGTATTGATTTTTCTTAGTTCCTTTGTTTTATTAACCGATCAGATTTCTTGAAAACTATGAATTAGTTTAAGGGTGTAACAGATTTGCTATGGTTTTATAATTTTGGTTTAGGGTTAGATGAATTAGGGTTTTAGGATTAGGGTTTAGAAGTTGTGCATTGGGTGTTTGTACCTTGTGTTAAAGTGGTGGTAAGATATAAACATGATTTAGGAGGTAAAACGACCTAGTTTGTATTTCATGCATAATTGACTTGTACATTGGGCTTTAGAAAGTTATAACTTGATTTAGGAGGGAAAAGATATTCAAATATTGTGTATTGATACTTGTATACATGCGTTAAAGGCTTGTACATTTATTTTATATGTATACATTACATATAATTAGGGTTTTGATATAAACGTTTAACGTTTAATGCTTGTTTTGATATAACGTTTTGAAAAGTACGTTAAATGGTTAATGTACTTGGTAAAAATGATATTAAGATATTGACTTGACATATTGGGAGGTTTACATAATATAAACATAGATATAGATAGCATAGGTAGGTTGTGTGAACTTGTTTAGTTTGCTATGTAAACAATGTTACATAAAAGAATGTAATAAAGCGAAAAATTTCCCCGTACAAATGTGATCATAATATAATAAGTAGATATTTCATTGATGAAAAATTCGGGTTGTTATAGTCCTCCTCCCTTAAAGAAATCACATCTTAAGATTTAGTTAAATGCCGGAGTGATGTTAAGGAATGATTATGAATTGTAAGAGAGTTCTAATCATGTTGGATACAAATTTGGAAATGAACAGATGATAACTAGAGACTTAATTGTATAAAGGTAATAATGATAATGATTAAATGAAGAAAAGAAATTATTTGTACAAACGGATTGAAAGAAAATTGTTTGTACGAATGCTATACTTAAGCCCACTCATTTATAATTTGTCACTTATAAATAGAGGCGTCCCAATCCTTATAATTGAGAATTTATAAATTTATAGTTTGGTGATTTATAATTTCCTTATTCAAATGAAGAAGCGTCCTAATTCATTTCAATAAGATGATTATAAATCATCCTATTTAAGCATAAAACATGATATCAAAACGGTGTTAAGTAGAAGATGATATGATTTTTCAGAATCATAAAAAGCAATGAGAAGAATAATGAGACATTAATTGCACTGATGCCCATATTATCAGTCGAGGATCTTTGTTGTTGCATAAGTGTTTCAAAGGTATGAGGCGAGTATTCAGAGTTGAATATAATAGAACTAATGAGATTGACAAATGATATCATCAGACATCAAGGTGTAACGGAATTACTACTTTATTATTTCATAGATAACTTTATCTTACATATCTTACATCACCAAAACTTTACGAGTGTTGACACTTATGCTATGTATCTCGTGGTAGGATTCTAGATAAAAGTAATAAATGACAAGGATAGTAGCTAGATGTTTGGGGTTTTTAAACTTATGAAGTGTGTTTCAGAAGATCCTTTATATATAACTGGTGGCGAACTTGAATATCCTCGAGAGTTGTTTCTAGGGTAGAAATCTTAAAGCGAACAAAAGTAATCTTGTTTCTTAGTAAGTATGATCCCTTGTGGCCCTGTTGTTTGCTTTTGAGCATTGATTTGCATAATGCCCTTTCTCTCCACAGACATTACAAGTTACGAATATTGGTTGTGGGTTGTTTCTAGTGGTTCGTCTTTTGTTTCTGCAGTTCCTGGTCAGATGACCTACCCTGTTGCAAGTCTGAAACTTGACAGTGCAAGGTCCTATGTGATGTAGGGTGCACCTTTCACATAAGGGACGATTCCCATTATACCTATTGGTGGTAGCATAAGTCCTGAAGGTTTCTTGTCTTCTATTCTGTTGTTGGTGGTAATCATTGTTACGGTTCTTATTGTTGCAGTTATCTTGGTAGTTGTTGTTATTGCGATTGTTAGAGTGGTTATTGTTGTTGTGTTCATTGGGATAGTTTTTGTTGTTGGTGGTGTTTCTTCTATCTTTAAACTTTTGTTTGTGATTATTGGTGTCTTGCGTAGAATTGTGTTTTATTACCTGCTCCATCAACCTTTGAGTTATGGTAATGGCTTCCTCCAGAGTCTAAGGTTTTGAAGCAATAACGTTTCCTTCAATGCTTTAGGGTAGTCACCCGATGGGGAAAGTTCAGAATATCGATTGAAAGAAAGCAGCTTCGTCACATAACCTGGGATAATATGTCGAGTCTTAGTGTGATTGTCAAATCTTTATAATGTTTTATCATATTTGATTGATTAATTTAAGGATATAGTGTATCACTGTTCGGGCTATCAAGATTCAGAGGTCATGTAGTAAACGTTTGAGGAGTCAGGACACTTTAAATCATAAATCCGATAAACTCGTCAAAACGTATACCGAAATGAAACCCCTAACATGAAGCTCTCTAGTAACGTGATACGATAGGATTTTAAATTGCTTCAAAAGCTAGTTGATTGATAAATTTTTTTTTAATAGACCGTATATAATACATATGCGGTCGATCGATAACTAATAACGATTAATGTGTCGCGTTTTAATAAAAACAAGTTTGATAACATTTATTTATATTTTTATAATTTATATAAAAATATATTATTTAATTAAGTTTACAAAAATGGCAAAATATACCCTTGGATTATAAACTTTTACAAGTTTAGTCCTTTATATATAAAGTATATACATTTTAAACCTTTAACTTTAGAACTTGGCAAAATAGGTCCTTAGAGTTATAACTTTTAAATAATGACATTTTCAGCCCCTATAGTTATAAGTTTCAGAAAGTTACAATATATACCCCATGCATGGAAAATATTTCAATAATAGTCCAAAAACGCCATTTGCATGCTGATTTTAAAGACTCTAAATGATATTTGCAGGTTATAGCTTATTAGAATAAGCAAAAATAAGAAGTTTTAACATAACGAAAGTTTAAAATAACGATTCGTTATGCTAGAAATCAAAACAGGTAGAATTAGGGTTTTAAAACAAAAACGCGTAGGTTTTTAATTCAAATTCTTTCAAGACTTTATAAAAAGTTTAAATTAACATTAGTTTAACTTATTAGAATAGATTATAACAACATTTTACCATTTTAGCTTATAGATTTAAGAAAAACACGTTTTTAGGGTTTCGTGGGTTCGTTTTGGATCAAAACGTGAAAACGAATAGATTTTGAGCTCAAGGCTTCCAACAAGAATTCATACATGATTATAGGATGTTATTCAAAGATTTAAAACGAAAATGGAAGCTTTAGAACCTGGGTTTAAGCTTATAGCTTTGAAAATGGGTCGTATGGGGTTGTTTTTCTTCGTACGCCTAGAACAAGGGCCACAGGGCTTTAAGACTTAAACTCTTGGCTTCTATTCTGGTCTTGGGACTTCCTTGCTTCCTTCTTAGCTGCCTTGAGATGCCATTGATAGAAAGATAGAAGAGTTGAAGGTGTGAGTTAGAAATGAGGGTGGTATGCCCTATTTATATGTGAATTCAACCTTGGAGGCCAAGGAAACTTGGTAACCAAGTTTAGGACAGGTGGCGATGATTAGGACCAGCTAGGGATGACAAGGAGGGGCTATGGTGTGAGTCTTGTAAGCTAGAATGCAAGGTGGAAGGTTGTGGAGGTGTTTGTGTGCCGCGGCTAAAATGAAGCCACAAGGTGGTGATGTGGCCAATTTAGAAACCAAGAAATGGATATAAGAAGCTTGGTAATCTACTTCTAGTTGTAGTAGCATGGTCATGGAGCTACTTGTTTACTTGGTTGCATGAAAAATGGGTCAAAACTAGTAAAAAGGAGGTCCACGGTTCAAAATGTCACGGTTAGGGTTTTTGGTTCATTTTTTGGTGCATAGGTTTTATACAATAGATTATGGATTTAAGGTTTGTATTAAGAGTTCCTAACAATATTTGATTATTGGTTTGTGGTTCAAAATGGGAAATAATAGTAAAATGGGTCGTGGTTGATTAGGGGTTCCCCCCCCCCCCCCCCTGTGGGTTTGGGGGGGGTTCTATTAGGGGTTTTTATGGTGTAATCTCGGTATAATGATGCTATAATGATGGAATATGGAATGTAAAGTTATAAATTAAGTATTTACAGCTTATTTGAGTAATGGTTTAGGTTTAAAACAGATAAAAACCAATAAATGGGTCATGGTTTAGAAACTAGCTCGGGTTAGGGTTTCTAGTTTTAATTTCTTGTAAATTCATGAAATGAGAAGGAACATGGAGTGTATATGTAATTCATTGATTGCTTGTAACTTGTACTTAATGGGTTATACATAATTCTTTAGGAAAACAAAGGTAAAACGGCTATTTTAGATATCGTGCATTAATGATTTGTACTTATATGCTTTAATAGGCTTGTCTTTATTTTGGAGGAAAAATATGTATTCAATAAGTGTATGATACTTGTACATTCATTTTGAATGTATACATTTCATAAAATTAGGGTTTAGGCATAAACATTAACGGTTTATGTTCATTTGATTATATTGTCGTGAAAACTTTATTAAATAGATAACGTATATGATAAAACGGATATTAGATTGTTGACTTGACATATTAGGACATTTACTTGATGTAAACATAGATAGAATAGGCATAGGTCGTTGCGAGAGCTCGTTTACGTTGTCGACCCTGTTCCCTCAGCTGGGGACACAGAGGCATTTGAGACTGATGAGTCTGCACCTACACCTAGATCGCCTCAGATTAGGATCCCCTTTGCTCAGACACGTCTCCGTAGGGCACGGAAGACTGTCAGACTTGAGCCACCTATGTCACCATCCATGGAGGCACGTATTGCTGAGTATGCTGCCGCACCTGCACCACCATCACCACCACCATCTCCACTATCACCTTGGTCACCTCCACTATCTCAGATTCCCTTACCACCACTACCACCTCCACCATCATCACTACATTTACCACCACCTGTACCCACATCATTACCGTTACCATCATCACCACTACCACCACTACCAGTCTCACTATTCATACCACCACCAGTCGACCGTAGGGAGGACATTCCCGAGGCCGAGTTACCACCTCGTAAGAGGTTATGTCCGACTGCTCCCACATCGAGGTATGAGGTGGGGGAGAGTTCGACTGCTGCTCCTAGACCTACTGGAGGTCATAGAGCGGATTATGGGTTTATCGGCACTACGGATGCCGAGATCAGACGTCGGAGAGCCGAGGAGGTCGGCTATGGCATTAGGGATGTTTGGGTAGACCCAACAGAGGCTGTTGAGGAGGTAGCACCGACGACCCTCGAGGGGGTCAATGCTAGAGTGACCGAGCTTGCTGCGGTTCAGGAGCAGGACACACAGGATGTTTATGCTGTGATAGAGGATACTCAGGATAGACAGACTCAGTTATTTCAGAGTGTTGATGGATTGGTCGAGGATAGACAGTTTTACACTATGAAGACCTGGCACGACTATTGAACAGTAGCTCTGTTTCCCGATAGGCTTGGGCACATTCCGTTGGGTTAAGTTCGGCAGTTCACTATGAACTGCAAGCATATAGGACTTATACACAAATGCAAGACTTCCATATCGCCTCACATGAGTCATTGATGACGACATTGATTACACATATTTCATCACTGCAGGGACAGTTATTAGCAGCATTGGGACAGATTCAAGCACTTTAGGCTAGAGGTTAGACTCATGCAGATGATCGCGAGGGTGCTGATAGTTCAACCTAGGATTACACTTCGTCAATGTATTCATAGCTTCATTATGATTAGTCGATCTATGTATTATGGTTTTATGCCCGCTAGCCACGACAGTAGGACTTGTATATTCAGTTCTTGTATCAGACAAACATGTATGTTTTCCAGATCTATAAGAAGTGTTGTTTTTTTATTTTTTTTATTTTTTGTATTATGTCATGTCGACACTCATTCAGTTTATGTTGTTTTGTTATCCCAATCATGTTATATAATCACTGTGTGATGTGATCTTGTTATATATTAATAGCGTTGTAATAATGTTATGTCAATCACAAGTTCTGTTAGGTTTGTGATCCCATTCATGTTATATATCACTGTGTGATGTGATCTTTGTTATAATATATGTTTACCCTGTCTGTTGTGATGTTTATGAAAACTCACGTATTTTATATTGTTGTGATATAGAACAATATGCCACCAAGGAGATCCTCTGCTACTGCAAGGACTGCTGCTATTGCGGCTGCTACCCCTATGACAGCTGCTGCTGTTAAACAGCTAATCGAAGTAAAAAAAAAAAAAAAAAAAAGAGTGTCTGCGGCACTTGCTAATCATGAAACTCTTCGAAATAGCACTAATGGTCAGGGTGACGGAAGCCACAATTATGACACTGGAATAAGAGGAACTGTACGCACTCCGCGTGAGTGTACATACAAGGATTTTCTAAATTGCAACCCCTTTCTTTTAAGGGTACTGAAGGAGTGGTTGTGTCGTCACAATGGTTCGAGAAGATAGAATCCATGTTCCATATCAGCAACTGTGTTATGGAGAACCAAGTTAAGTTTGCTACTTGCACTTTCCTTGGAAATGCTCTGACACGGTGGAATTCCCACATGAAGACTGTAGCTCTAAGATGTTGCTTATGAGCTATGGACTGGAAGGCCAAAAGAAGATGATAGACAGTCAAGTACTGCCTAGTTAGTGAAATCAAGAAGTTGGAAATTGAGCTTTGGAACCTAAAAGTAAAGGGTACTGATGTCGCGAGTTGCACTCTGTGTTTTCAAGAGCTTGCACTAATGTATGGAAGGATGTTCCATGAGGAATCAGATGAAGTTGAGAAATATGTTGGTGGACTTCCTAATATGATTTAGGGAAATGTAATGTCATATCAACCCAAGATGATGGAGAAAGCAATTGAGTTTGCTAACGATCAAATGGATCAAAAAGTCCTCACTATTGCTGAAAGACAAGCTAAGCAGAAGAGAAAGTTAGAGTTTAATGCTGGAAACAATCAAGGGCACCAACAACAAAACAAGAGGCAGAACACTGGAAGGGCTTACATTGCTGGGCCTGGTGAAAAGAGGGAGTACACGTGATCATTGCCCTTGTGTACAAAATGCAACTATCACCACAAAGGGCCATGTGCTCCCAGGTGCAATAAGTGCAAGAAGATCGGTCATCTGGCTCGTGACTGTAGGAGTTCTGGTCCCAATGGTAATAGTAACAATTGTGGGAACTCCGGGATGACTCAGAATGCTGGCACATGCTATGAGTGTGGTGTTCAGGGGCATTTCAAGAAAGACTGCCCGAAGTTGAAGAATAAAAACCGTGGTAATCAAGGTGGGAATGTCAATGCCCCAGCGAAAGTGTACGTGGTGGGCAATGCGGGGACAAACCCGGAATCCAACGTCGTTACAGGTACATTCCTTCTAAACAACCGCTATGCTTCTATCCTATTTGATACTGGTGCCGATAGAAGTTTTGTATCTACTACATTTAGTTCCCTAATTGATATCACACCAACTACATTAGACCATTATTACGATGTTGAACTAGCTGATGGGAAAATAATTGGGATAAACACTATCATTCGGTGTTGTACATTAAACTTCTTAGATCATCACTTTAATATTAACTTAATGCCCGTAGAACTTGGTAGTTTCGACGTCATAGTTGGTAAAGCTTGTGTATTCAAAGTATCTCAAACTGACTGGCCATGTTGTATTGATTGTGCCAAGATGATCATGTCGTATTCCCTGGGGAAATGAACCCTAATTGTCCATGTGACGGGAAGCACCTGGGGAACAGGACTCGTTTGAACATCATTTCGTGCACCAAAACTCATAAATATTTGTTGAAAGGACATCACGTCTTTTTGGCACATGTTACTACAAAGGAGATTGAATACGAGTCGGGGGAGAAGCGACTTGAGGACGTACCAATCGTTTGAGATTTTCCTGAAGTATTTCCTGAAGATTTGTCGGGTCTTCCACCGACTCGACAAGTGGAATTCCAGATTGATTTGGTACCTGGTGCTGCACCTGTAGCACGAGTACCTTATCGATTGGCTCCTTCCGAAATGATAGAGTTGTCAGAACAACTGCAAGAGCTATCCGACAAGGGCTTTATAAGACCCAGTTCCTCACCTTAGGGAGCTCCGATCTTGTTTGTCAAAAAGAAGGATGGATCATTCCGGATGTGCATCGACTACCGGGAATTAAATAAACTAACGGTGAAGAATCGTTATCCTCTCCCAAGGATTGATGATTTATTTGACCAACTACAAGGATCCAGTGTTTATTCGAAGATAGACTTACGGTCGGGTTATCATCAGCTTAGAGTACGAGAAGAGGATATTCCAAAGACGGCATTTAGGACTCGGTATGGTCATTACAAGTGATGCCATTTGGTTTGACAAATGCACCTGCGGTATTCATGGACCTCATGAACCGAGTGTGCAAACCATACTTGGATAAGTTTGTAATTGTCTTTATTGACGATATACTAATTTATTCAAAGAACAAGAAGGAACATGAAGAACACCTTAAGGCAATTCTAGAACTGCTTAAGAAGGAGGAGTTATATGCTAAGTTTTCAAAATGTGAATTTTGGATTCCTAAGGTACAATTTCTCGGTCACGTGATTGACTGTCAAGGCATTCACGTGGATCCTGCCAAGATTGAATCTATTAAAGATTGGGCGTCTCCTAAAACACCAACGGAGATTCGTCAATTTTTAGGTCTTGCTGGATACTACCGAAGATTCATTGAAGGGTTTTCAAAAATCGCTAAGCCGATGACCAAACTTACTCAGAAGAAAGTCGCCTTTGAATGGGGTGACAAGCAGGAAGCAGCTTTTCAGACATTGAAGAATAAGTTATGTAGCGCACCTATCTTAGCTCTCCCTCAAGGAGCTGAGAACTTCATTGTTTATTGCGATGCGTCACATAAAGGATTGGGTGCGGTGTTGATGCAAAACGAGAAGGTGATTGCTTATGCGTCACGACAGTTGAAGATTCATGAGAAAAATTATACTACTCATGATTTGGAACTTGGTGCAGTGGTGTTTGCTCTAAAGATTTAGAGGCACTACTTGTATGGAACCAAGTGTACGGTGTTCACAGATCATAAGAGTCTACAACACATACTAGACCAAAAGGAGTTGAATATGAGGCAACGTCGTTTAGGTAGAGTTGCTCAGTATTACGATTGTGAGATTCATTATCACCCGTGGAGAAAAAAAAAGAAAAGCAAATTTGTTGCTGATCTTTGAGCAGGAATAGCGAATAAAACCATTTAGAGTTTGAGCTTAGTTATGATTATAGTTTGGATCTTCCCAACAATCTTAAATGCGAAACTGAAGCACAGAAACCAAAGAATCTCAAACAAGATGTAGGAGGTATGATCAGGAAGGATATACCGAAGGAAAAGTTGGAACCCTGTACCGACAGAACCCTATGCTTAAATGGCAGGAGTTGGTTGCCATGTTATGGTGACTTGAGGACTATGATCATGCACGAGTCCCACAAATCAAAATACTCCATCCATCCGGGTTCTGACAAGATGTACCAAGACATAAAGAAGCTATATTGGTGGCCCAATATGAAAGCCGACATCGCCACCTATGTTAACAAATGTTTGACATGTGTTAGGGTCAAGGCCGAACACCAAAGGCCATCGGGTTTTTTGGTACAACCCGAGATACCCCAATGGAAGTGGGATAACATCACAATGGATTTTATCACAAAGCTTCCTAAGTCATCGCAAGGCTATAACACCATTTGGGTGATTCTTGACCGACTTACGAAGTATGCAATCTTCGTACCAATGAGGGAAACTGACCCCATGGAGAAGTTGGAAAGGATGTACCTAAATGAGGTAGTCACAATGCATGGAATACCTGTCTCGATCATTTGTGATCGTGACCCTAGATATCGATCAATTTCTAGAGGGTCGACTTCATAAGGCTTTGGTAATAATTGAATGAGTAAATAGCTCGTACCACCACAAAACAGATGACAAAGCGAGAGAACTATCCAAACTCTCGAGCATATGCTACGTGCTTGTGTGATCGACTTTAGGAATGGTTGGGTTAAACATTTACCCCTAGTTGAGTTTTCTTACAATAATAGTTATCACGCTGGCATTAAGGCTGCACCGTTTAAAGCGCTTTTCGGTCGAAAGTGTCGTTCACCTGTTTGTTGGGCCGAGGTTGGACAAGTTCAACTCACCGGTCCAGAAATAGTCCAAGAGACAACTAAGAATGTCATTCAGATCAAGCAAAGAATACAAGCCGCTCGTGACCGAAAAAAGAGTTACACCGATTTAAAGCGTAAGCCGATGGAGTTTCAAGTTGGGGATAGGGTTATGCTCAAGGTTTCACCTTGGAAAGGGGTCGTACGTTTTGGCAAACGGGGAAAGTTAAACCCTAGGTATGTTGTACCTTTCAAGGTGCTGTAAAAGGTTGGATTCGTTGCTTACAAGCTTGAGCTTCCCCAAGAATTGAGCAGGGTTCATAATACATTTCATGTATCCAACTTGAAGAAATGTTATTCCGATGAACCATTAGTCGTTCCATTGGAAGGACTTCATGTTGATGACAAGCTCCATTTTGTGGAGGAACCCATAGAGATCATGGATCGAGAAGTCAAACGGTTGAAGCAAAGCCGTATCCCAATTGTCAAGGTTCGATGGAACTCGAGGAGAGGTCCTGAGTTCACATGGGAACGTGAAGACCAATTTCAAAAGAAGTATCCGCACCTCTTCACTAAACCCGTACCTTTTTATTTTTTTTTTTTTTTTTTGTCAAAGTGTTGCGACTTGAGCCTTGGGGACAAGGCTCTCTAACCCCGTGAAGGGAGACTAAAACATTCACACTTTCAGGTCATATTCTACTTCAATTGTTCTATATTTTATTATTAGTCTTTTTAAACGCGTTTACTTTTAATTTTATCTTTAAGCTAATTTGCTTAAACTAGAAAATGATCTTTTACCATAAACAGCATCAATCGAATTAAATGTCTACGTCAAGTAAGTGTTTATAAAGTTTTTTAGGAGATAATGTATACTTTACGCTTTTTATTTTTAATTGGATTAACGTATAAACGTTGACGTAAACCGTAATAAAACAACACTTTTGCATCATGACAACCATAAAACCCACAACACATCAACGAAAATACTCATTAATACGCCACAATACTAAAAATACATAAAACTTTATCCTAATCAGCCCCTAGATGAAATCTTGCCATATTTAAACATACACTTGAAATTAAATCTTAAACCTCCACTAACACTTATAAACTATCATATTTGTTATCCAATGGATCTAAACCTTAAAGTTAACAACCAAATCTTGTCTCCTACACCTTGTAGTTTTGGCTGAAATTGTGGGGCAAAGAAGCATGCTCAAGCTTACATCTTATCATTCTTACATAAAGAAGAACATGCCATACATTATCCCATACTTTTTCTTACAACTTCTTACCCAAAGAAACCCTAAACTAATATAAAAACCATAAAAACCTTACCCTATGAGCCTTATGAACTGGATACAAGGAACACCACACCAAAACCATTTGATAGAATTGCTTAAGTGGTTTTACTTCTAGTTTATGCTATAAATAGGACCCATAAAGCAACTAGTATGCACACACTTATCATTTCAAAGAAAAACAAAGCACAAAAACCCTCTCTTGAGCACTTTAGCCCACGGCTCACTCTCATAACCCATATACAACCCATAGTTTTGATTTCTAAGCTATTACAAGTGTTTAAGGGTTATTGTTGATCATATACAAGGTGCCTTAGAAGCTTGGTCCTGGAAATATAGAAGGTTTTGCAAGTGAAAAGGAAATTAGGGTTTCTTGGTAAAAATTAAGGTTTTGTGGAAGTGTTTAGGGTTGTACACTTGGGTTTTGCTTGTGTACTATCATCACCTATCTTCATTAAGGTCTTCTAAGAACCCTAATCTTTTCAATACTTTAATTTCATGTTTTATATAATTGTGTATAGTTAAATCATCACCTAGGTTTTCTTATTAAAGTTTATAAGATAAAATCATATTGTATAAACATAACGAATTTAATATTTTGTAAGGTTAAGATGAAGTTTAAAATATGTTAATATTTTTAAAACAAGGATTTACAAGCAATGGATGTCCTTATATAAAACTTGGTCAAAGTATTGATATTTATTTAGATTAAAAGTTAAGATTATGTAAATAAATATGTTGGACCAACTTTCTTGGACAATAGGACCTATTTATGATGGACACAATGGTAGAGGACTGTAAAATTATATACCAATGGATTTTAATTATAAATTAGAAGACTTGTGATAATTTTATAAAGTTTAAAAGTGTATAAAATGAGTTAATTAATCTTTTATATGCTACTGTTCATTAGAACTAATTGACACTTTATTTTATATTTTATAAAAATAATATATCTCATAAGGATCGTAAGCATATAAGAAACTTGAAAATCCGATAAATAACGAAGGAGTTATGATTTTTACGAGATTATGCGTATAAAAGTGTTTTTATAAAACTAAGTTTATAAAAACTATGTGATTTCGAATCTGAGATATTTCTTTTATATTTTTCTGTAAAAGTACATATTTTAAGGATTCTAAAAAGGTAAGAAACTTAAAAAAACAATGGATAATGAACTAGTTATGACTTTTTTATGTTTACGTAATAAAATTAACAAAAGTGACTTTATAAAAGTAATTTTATAAAAACTAATTTTTTTTTACAGAAATATACAGTGTACATGGATCATGTTAGATGATAGAAAATTTAATTATGAAGCCATAGACATAAGAATCACTAGAAACCAAATTAAAACGAATAAGATACAATAAATATACGATTTCAACAAATAAAATTTATAAAAAGTATTTTTATAAATCTACACTTATTGTTACTGTTCATAACAGTAAATATGAATATAATAAATGTAATATTTGATTATATTTTTCAAATACGAATCCATACATGTAAAGTACGATGAAAACGGGATTAAAACGAATAAGTTACGACGTCTTTTAAGTTATAACGATTAATTATATAAAAGTAGTTTTATATAATTTATAAAATATTATTAAAGTTACTGTTCATCAGTGATTATAATATTTCAAATATGATATTTGACTAGAACATTCAAAAATGAAGCCACAGATATATATAACATATTTAAAACGAGAGAGAAATGACGTTTTTACTAAAGTGATATTTATAACGTTTTTAAATATTATTTTCTCAAATAATTAAAGCATTTATATAATGGAGTTATATAAATAAGACATCAAGTATTTTTGGCAAATAACAAATTGTTGGACAAGTATACCATTTTTACGAACACGAATACATGAATACCTATTTTACAAGTACAAATTAAAGTGTTTAATTTTATAAATTAAACAAACACTTTTAGGTTGTGATGTAACTATATAGAATTATATGTGGTATTAGTTATTCAAAGTACATGGTACTTATACGCCAATAATTAAATAAGGTTTGGCACACAGATTTTCGCTGTCGATTCATTCACTTGATTTATTTCATTCACTTCCTTTACCGAGGTGAGTTCATAGCCCCATGTTTTACTATATTAATGATTTACAACTTTTGGGGTAAGAAATATGCATTTTTTTACGATTGGACGCAAGTACACATTTTACATGATTATGTGTTTGCCTAAGTAGCGATAACCCTTTGAGCCCATTATCATGAACTGTCAATTACTTTGTGTGAGCACGAATGTTATAAATAGATCTATTTGGATTGACATCATGTTCGAGTGATTAGCGCTCACTGTGCCGGTTTATCGGACAACAGACGTGTACCATGTCGGATTTAGGATTTTGTGGGTTAGAACATCATTACGGCAATGTTGGCAATTTTATGTTGCATTTCATACATTCGAGCTTCCAGTGGTCATAACTTAGTGAAAAAACGTAATAACATTTGTGATGTTAGCATCTGTTGCATTATCAATGGAAAATCTTCGTCCTACATTACATTTTACATAAACCTATGAAATTCACAACTTATGTAGACGTTTTAAAGCAAGGTTTTCTCAGGTTAATGAGGCACAAAGTGACAAAGTATACATTGGGGATACTCTTTTGCGGATGTCATGCATAAAAGATTGGATTCATTACATCTTGGATATTTGTTTATGATCTAAAATCAGTTATTTTTTCAATGTTGAAAATAATTTAAGCCGTTGTGCTTGTATTAAACAATTTCAATAAATCTAAAGTATTGTATATCAAACGACCTTTAGAGGTCAGTTTACATATCTTTGTGTGTTGATCTATGATGGTAACGCTCCGACACATATCCCGAAGTCGACCTAATTTGGGGTGTTACATTTATGTGTTTTTAACTTCCTCTTGTTTAGTTATAGGTTTGTTTACGAAAAAAATATGATTTCATGATAGGTTATGGTTTAGGTCAATTCAGAAAATGTTTAATCTGTAATGGGTCAAATGGCTCATAAATCTGAATGACTTTTAGTTTTTATTTGAATTAGGCTGAACTTTGTCTCATTTAGTTATGGATAATGAACGTGTTTGAGCCCTTTGTAAATGTACATGTTTTATGTATTGTCATGCCTTATATTGTATTAGTGTATACAATTTGATGTTTTCTTTTGTATATACAAAAGTATTTCACGTAACAAAGCTTTCGAAGCAGATATACTACCATATAAGTATCCGAAAAACTCTAGACGACGGGTTATGCAATAGATTTCAGGTGTTAAAATTGGACATATTTAGTGATCTATTTTACTTAATTGCAAGTTCTGTACAAAATGAGATCACTTGTATATAAAAGAAAACTCCCTTAAAAAAACTATGATGCTTGACCTATCATAAGTTCCAATAATATTTTTTAGTAAATGAGTAGATACATTCTCCTAATCAACATATAATGATAATGGTTGTATATGTAATCCAAGTGAATATCATCTCTTCCAAAAGATCGGTTTCACCTGTGCTCTAAAATTGTTTCTTTCTGTAATCATAGCACTAATCCTATAAAGGGATTGATTCTGCAATTTTTCAAGATCAGCACTCAACACTCCTTAATACTATGTGTCCTCAACAGTTAAATGCATATGGACCTGTGACCTTATGTGTTATGGTCTAAGTATAGCTACACAAAACCATAAAGAATAGTAACGCTGATCGGACCACAGGGAGCATGGAATAGTCCTTGAACTAAGGATAGTAGTAATTGATATATATATATATCCTATGATGTATGAAATGAATGCGAATAATTTTTCTAAAGGAACATGCCTTTAATTTTGCAGGCATGACTCTATAAGATCCAAATCATTAATACAATTCTAGTAGGTAGTAGTGAAGTAGTACCTTTAGTGCATGAAACTTGGAGTCCAGTTGCAACTGATTTTGAAGCTTCTTTTTCTTTATTCGGCTTTCAGTGACCATATATACAGATCTTAAAAATTAACAAATTATGAAAGTCGGATTTAACTCATTTTAGCTCATTATAATTTCTTCTAGTGATTAAAAGGCAGCCTAATTGATTAGGACAATGTTGGGAATTATACTTTGAGTTGATTATGACAAAACATATTAAAGATGGAGGACCTACAAGACAAAGCTGGAATAACATTAATGCTGATTGAAGATTAGTCAAACAGTATTTAATGCTCAGCTAAAAGATAAAGATCAACATTAATGTTGATTGAAGATTAGACAAATAGTATTTAATGCTGATTTATAGTTTCCTAATTTTTGATCTTATCTTGTCTTGTAAACCCTAACCCCTCTAGTATATAAAGAGGGGTAGGCGTCTAGGTTAGGGGCATTCATTTTTCATAGCAGACTTCTCTAATGAGAGTCTAGACGCTTAGAAAGCGTGTTTAGTAGTTAGCTAGTTAGTTTCTTTATCATGTTTGAATAAAGAAAACCTTATTAGTAATGTTGATTGTATTCTTATTTCATATTCCGCTGTGCTTAATCAATCAATGTTATTCAAATCCCTAGTGAGACCAAGATTCTTGGATCTAACATTGGTATCAGAGCCTCGCTGGCTCTTGACTAGGGGTTGATAAGTTTTCGTGTAAATTAATTTTTCTTTTTTTATTAATAAAAAAGGCGTATTTGAAATTTAGGGTTTTTATGCACACCCATAATTCTTCTATAGCAGTAGTCGTGGGTTGAAAGCAAGCAGGTTTTCACACAAAGCAGCAGGTACCATATCCAAGGAAATCCTATGTTTTCCGAGAAGTGATACATCAGTTCGTGATGGATATAGAATAGTTGGGCTGGATCTGAGTACCATGTAAGTATATTCATTTGTTCTGGTCCACACTCGTAATTCCCACTTGGTCACTGGTTCTTGCTGGTTTCATTATGTTCCTGCTGTTTGTTGGGTACTCGTTTCTGCTGATGCCTATAAGTTTTCTACTGTCACTTAATCGGTTCCTCTTGTTGCTTAGACGGTTATCTGCCAGGTTTTAGCGACGGTTCTATTGTTTAGTGTTGCTATGTTTGATCGATATCGAACAACACATATCATAGGTCCATAGACGCCCTTGGATCTTGACGATGTGATGCTTATGTTCTTTGTTACTTTATTATGATTTGGTTGGTGTTCACAAGTCGTTATTATACAAAATCATAATAATCGTCGTGTTTTGGTCCGTGACCACACCCATTTAAATTTCACCGCTATGGGAGAGTTTGATCTGAATCAGCGATGAACCTTAGCTGAGGTACAAATTTTTGTTTGTATCTGGTAATAATTACCCGCTGTTTTTACACCGTATTATTATTGTCACTGATTTGATCTGAGATGGATCAATGGTTTGGCGGTTATGGTGAGGTAGGTCAGGGACCAACAGTGATCCATAACTGAGGTGTAATAAACATGTCTTGTTCGCACTAAATCAGATAAGGATATTGTAAAGACGTTTGATGCATTAGCTTTTTAATCGATTATGTCACAAGTTCACCCTTTTTGTGAGATGCAACAAAGGATTGAGGTAGATCGCCGGCTGAGGCAACAGTTACATGAGAGAGGAGGATGTTATTGCACTTGGATGTTTCATTGATACCTACTATTTCAAGCCAATTAAAGTCCATGATTCAAGAGATGGTAAACATGTTAAGGGGAAGCTTATTGTTTATTTACCATCTACATGCACTCCTATTTGATTATGACAAAAAGGGGAAGAGTGCATGGATTCAGGGGAAGTTCTTCATCTATATTAGCTTCAGGGGAAGCTTGTGCTTATTGGTTTTGTCATTATCAACTAGGGGAAGATTGTTGGGAATTATACTTTGAGTTGATTATGACAAAACATATTAAAGATGGAGGACCTACAAGACAAAGCTGGAATAACATTAATGCTGATTGAAGATTAGTCAAACAGTATTTAATCGCACAAGCTAAAAGATAAAGAACAACAATATGCTGATTGAAGATTAGACCAAATAGTATTTTAAAGCTGAATTATAGTTCCTAATATTTTTGATCGTTATCTTGTCTTGTAAACCCCCCCCCAACAACCCCCCCCCCTTTTAGAAATAAAAGAGGGTAGGCGTCTAGGTTAGAGGCATTCATTTTTCATAGCAGACTTCTCCAATGAGAGTCTAGACGCTTAGAAAGCGTGTTTAGTAGTTAGCTAGTTAGTTTCTTTATCATGTTTGAATAAAGAAAACCTTATTAGTAATGTTGATTGTGTAATCTTAGTATCATATTCCGCTAGTAGCTTAGTCAATCAATGTTTATACATACCCTAGTTGAGTCCAGATACATTGATCTAACAGATTGTTATCGATAGCCTCTTGCCTGATTCTAGGGTTGAATAAGGTTTTCGTGTAAATTATTTTTCTGTTTTTATTAATAAAAAGGCGTATTTGATTTTAGGGTTTTTATGCAAACCCTAATTCTTCTGTAGCAGCAGTCGTGGGTTGAAGAGCAAGCAGGTTTCACACAAAGCAGCAGGTTACCATATCCAAGGGATCTATGTTTTCCAGAAGTGATACATCAGGTTCGTGACTGGATATGAATGTTGGGCTGGATCTGAGTACATGTAAGCATATTCATTTGTTCTGGTCACACTCGGTAATTCCTACTGGTCACTTGGTTCTTGCTGGTTTCATTATGTTCCTGCTGTTTGTTGGTCTCGGTTTCTGCTGGTCGCTATAAGTTTCTACTGGTCACTTAAATCGGTTCCTCCTGGTGCTTATACGGTTCTGACAGGTTTTAACGACGGTTCATTTGTATATTGCTGCTAGTGTTGATCGATATCGGACAACACATATCATAGGTCCATAGACGCCCTTGGATCTTGGACGATGTGATGCTTATGGCTTGGTTACTTTTTATTGATTTGGTTTGGTGTTCACAAGTCGTTTATTATACAACATAATAATGCCGTGTTTTGGTCCGGGACCACACCCATTGTTATATTTCGACCGGCTATGGAGAGTTTTGATCTGGGAATCAGCGATGAACCTTAGCTGAGGTACAAATTTTCGTTTGTATCTGGTAATAATTACCCGATGTTTTAACACCGATTATTATTATGTCACTGATTTGATCTGAGATGATCAATGGTTTTGGGCAGGGTTAATGGTGAGGGAGGTCAGGGACTAACAGTGACATAACTGAGTGTAATAAACATGTCTTGTTTCGCACTAAATCAGGATAAGGATATAGTGAAACGTTGATGCATTAGCTTTTTAATCGTTATGTTACAATTTCACCCTTTTGTAAGAATGCAACAAAGGATTGAGGAAGATCGCCGGGCTGAGGCAACTATTTACATGAGAGAGAGGATGTTATTGCCTTGGATGTTTCATTCAAACCTACTATATTCAGCCAGTAAAGTCCATGAATCGAAAGATGGTAAAACATGTTGAAGGGGAAAGCTTATTGTTTTCTTACCATCTACATGCACTCCTTATTTGATTATGACAAAAAGGGAAGGGATTCAGGGGAAGTTTCTTCATCTATATTAGCTGCAGGGAATCTTGTGCCCTTTATTGGTTATGTCATTATCAACTAGGGGAAGATTATTTGGGAATTCTACTTTGTATCAGATTAAGACAAAACATATTAAAGATTGAGGACCTACAAGACAAGCTGGAAAACTAAATGAAGAATTGAAGATTAGTCAAACAGTATTTAATGCTCAGCTAAAAGATAAAGATCAACATTAATGCTGATTGAAGATTAGACAAATAGTATTTAATGCTGATTTATAGTTTCCTAATTTTTGATCTTATCTTGTCTTGTAAACCCTCCCCTAACCCCTCTAGTATATAAAGAGGGGTAGGCGTCTAGGTTAGGGGCATTCATTTTTCATAGCAGACTTCTCCAATGAGAGTCTCGAAAAGCTTAGAAAGCAGTGTTTAGTAGTTGCTAGTTAGTTGTCTTTATCATGTTTGAATAAAGAAAACCTTATTAGTAATGTTGATTGTATTCTTATTTCATATTCCGCTGTGCTTAATCAATCAATGTTATTCATACCCTAGTTGAGGCTAGATTCTTGGATCTAACAGACAAAGAGGCTATGGTTTTCTCATTTGACCCATTATAGAAAACATCAGCCAGCACATAAATTTTCCAAACTTGTGCGAAAGCAAAGAAAAACCAAACCAAAGTAATAGAAAGAGTGTTGACCTCATTTTTAAGACAATGAAAGGAAGGCCACATAAACCGAAACTTGGGACCCTCTCATGGAAGCAACTACGTAAACCAAAACATTGTTTGTTGTGTGGGGATGTCAAAATAAGCGACAAAAGGTGAACATACGGAACATAAGCCGGATTGCTGCATCGCAATATGTACTGCTTTACTTCTACCAATGAAATTCGGGTGTGAGGTATTTATGTAGCCCATATGTAAAGAGAAAGAGAAACCACTCCAATAAGGTCAACTGGATTTGCATTGGTATATATAAAATTTTTAAACGGTTTGAAAACTCTATACGATGCTTGGTTACAAAATCATATACACTGCTTGGGTCTTAGAAAAAAGGTTGCCGTTTATAGTCTATCTTGAGATAATTGATTTCAAGAGAATAGTTCTTGGAACTTTACGCTCTCTTTTAGACACCGTACGTTGCCTGAATACAATGTTCGCCACTTCTAAGTATTTTTACGCCATACTAGTTTGAAGTTACGCTGGGTGGTGCTTAGATTGAAAATACACAGGGTCAAGCATAGTTTACGCTAGGTCAGGAAAAGATTTAGTCTCTCTAACAAAAAAATTTGGCAGGGACAAAGAATTTACCTCTTATGTAATCACTTCCTCTTCTTCATTCTCTTTTTCACCATCTTAATTATCATCATTCTTCTCAATAACCACAACCTCTTTATTCTCCAACTGATAAGAAAACCCCTGAAAATATATAAAAACACTAAAAATCGAAAATCCATTGAAGATTAATAAACTTACATAATGGATAACCACCCAGGGGTGGCCTAGTGGTAAAAGGATTTGCAAGTGTCACACTAAAAGGTGTGAGGTCCCAAGTTCGATTCATGCTGGTGCAAACAACTCTGAAGTGGCCACGCCAACCTCCTCAAAAGGGAGGGCTTTACCTGGTTTGAGTCTGTGTGGCGGTGGATTCAAACCCCGTGGATTAGTCAGTCTAAAGAGCGGAAACCATGGTTACCAAAAAAAACTTACATAATGGATAGGATTTAGGTAAAAGTCGTTGCATGCAATTTTAATATGCATTAAATTAAATCAATAACTTGTTTATGTTACAGATTTGTTAAAATGCCTCATCGACCCTTTCGACCCAAACTAAAAGTTTGACCAAGTGTTCTAAGCAAAACCAAATTACAAAAATATATATGAATGCAGTTTAGAACCAACTCTAAAAGAATTTTTTAACTTAACACAGTAAAAAAGATATATGCATAATCTTTGACTATTAAAACGGCCAATCGTAAGGAAGAAGCTCAAAACCAAGAATATATATTCAGTAAAATTTACCTTCTATGACTTGCTTAAGAGCATCATTGTGGTTACAACTTTTCCTTCCGTGATGAAGCTTTTAAAGCCCGGATCTTAGAGCATTCGAGTATCAGCAACACAGCTTCTTTAGTCTTCCTACAAATAACAAACACATAAGTTATTTGACGACTTCAAATTCATTAAAAATATAAACATTACCAGTATGAATACTTACGGAAGTTTCCACGACCTGTGCCTTCACGTGTAAAACTCATTTCTGCACGAATAAATAAAACGATGCTAAGTTTCATTAAGTGAAAAACAGTTGGTTCAGAAAATTGTCCCATAGAAATAATTTCCTTGTTGTAACCAATCGCAATATCCCAAATTTATGTAAAGAAAATAAATGAGAAAAAAACCTTTATGGAGTTGAAGCATAGGTCACGCCTCATAATTTTTTTAGTCGTCTTGCTGGTTCATATCAGTCGTACCTCAAATCACCCCACATCTAATTATAAAACTGAATCAATACCTCATCCTAAAATCATCTTAACTGCATAAGAATTTAAAAACCTGAAAGAAAAAAGCCCAGTTTCTTTTTTTCGTACCCGGTTCTTGAAGCAGTGCACTTACTCAGCAGATATAAAGTGTACTGTAACACCCCCATTTTGATACATATAGCAGCGAAAGCTAATATGGGGTATTATTTCATAGTACAACAATCAAAATCATAGAAAACAACTCATAAAGAGACGTTTTGGAAATTTTTGTTATCATTCATTGTTCATCAGAGTTTTACAAAAGAGAGGTCCCAAAATCTACAGGAAAACATAAAGTTGAATGATAACAGTTTAGCCATCTTCAGTCCATGCCACTCCGTGCCATAGTTTGCTCAATTACCTGAGATAAACATGCTAAAAAGGTCAACACAAAGGTTGAGTAAAATTCATAGGTTTATGATAAATAGTGTGAATACAAGTCATCATGGATAGTGGGTTACGTTGTTATACACCCAAAAATAGTGATAATTGCAATGAGTACAATTATTATAGAAAATAGTATCAATAGTGTATTATTGCGTCTAAGCTCATGGCACACAAACTGACTTGTGTATATATCAATAATGATATATATAATGATAATGGCCCCCGGTGTAGGTAATTGCCATATACCTATGAGATTCAAATATAGTGCGTTTGGTTACCTATCCGGCTAACACAAACGGGATTCGTCAATCCTGATAGATCTATCCACAATATTCGCGTTCACTCGCAAGTGATTAATGGTCCATGATAGTGGGGTCTTTTGGCATAAAGGGACTTAGATCACAAGCAATAATATATCAAGATAGCATACATTTGGAAAACACTTGTATTCATAGTTTATAGCATGTATCCCCTCACGGGTTTATGAAAACATTCAAGAGATTTAAAAGTGAGGCTATGAACTCACCTTAACAGGGGAAATCTGATTGATGGCAAAAGTATATCAAGAGAAATGCGTCCGTATGGTAGTACGATGTTATCTACCCGGGCGGGGAAGTTCAGTATATCAAGTGAAAGTAACGGCCTCGTCACGCAACCTGAGGGTAATATGTCAAGTCTTAGTGTGATGGTTTATGTTTCAAAACTTCATAAAGTTTAACGTATTACTTTGATTTGATTAATTTATGGAATATTGTATCACTGTTCGGGCTATCATAATTCAGAGGCCACGCAGTATTGTTTGAGGAGCCAGGACACTTTAAATCGTAAACCCAACAAAATACTCTTCAAAACAAATACCCAAATGGTACCCCTCCACAAGGAAATCCTAGTACGAGATACGAATAAAATTATAAGTTTCTTCAAAAGCTAGTCGATGATAAGTTACAATATATACCCTTGGTTTATAAACTTTGTTTTTTTTTATTTAAAGTTTAGTCCTTTAATATAAAGTATTATCTAATTAAACCTTAACTTTGAAATTTGACAAATAGGTTCTTAAAGTTATAACTTTAGTATAATGACAATTTTCAGCCCCTTTAGTTAAAATTTCTAAAGTTTACGATATATACCCTATGCATGGAAACATTTTGCAAAATAAGTCCAAAACGCCATGCAAGCTTATTTAAAGACTCTAAATGATATTTGCATGTTATAGCTTATTAGAATAAGCAAAAATAAGATGTTTTAACGTAACAAAAGTTTATAATAACGATTCGTTAAGCTATAAATCAAAACGGGTCATTTTTAGGGTTTTTATCAAAAACACATGGGTTTGAGGATTCAAAGCTTCAAACAAGAGTTCATGCATGATCTTAAGAGTATTATGAACATTCATATACAGATTATAAGCTTATAGAACAAGATCTTAGGCTTACTTGAGCTAAAATGGGTCGAAAAGGGTTTTTATGATCCGTACGCCTAGAAATGGTTTCAAGACTTCGTTTTTCTTGCTTCTTGGCTTCTATTCTGAGCTTAGGGACTTCTCTTGATCTTCTATTGCTGCTATGGAAGTGTTAGAATTCCATTTGTGGGTAAGAGATGAGATGTGGGGGATGATTTGAAAGAACATGTATGTATGCCTATTTATAGTACTTGAAACACTTAAGGACCAAGTTTCCTTGGTAGACAAGTGTTAGGACATGTAGAGGGTGACTATTAGCAGCTAGGAGGTGAGTCTTACAAGCTAGAACTAGCTAGGATTGAAAGGTGGAAGGATTTTGGGGTGTTTGTGTGTTTGGCTAGAAATGAAACAACAAGGTGATGATGTAGCTTCTTGGTGGCCATGGAATGTGTTTGAGGTACTTGTAAGCTGCTATGGAGATGTCATGGAGGTGCTAGGGTGAGGGTGTGATGATATCATGGTGGTTCTAGACGTTTTAGGGGTGTTTGGTTTGATTTATACATGGCTGTTTTTGGACAGCCAACATCAGTCTCGGTAAAATGGTTGCCATTTACAAACCGTAACTCCGATGAAGCTCAAACCAGTGAGCATGGTTAGATATTTGAGTCCTCTACAACTTTTAGTTTTACATATTTAGGGGTTACTATACAAAAATTTAGAGATAATAGCCGTTTACTACAGGTGTGCAGAATCTGCGCACCTTTACCATTTCGGCTATAATTAATTCATCCGATATCGAATCGGGTTGATTCCACCGGAAAAATGATCACAAGACATAGGGCTACAACCTAGTATTTTCACTTAATATCCAGAACCTATTGATTTTTCTCAGTTCCTTTGTTTTATCAACCGATCAGATTTCTTGAAAACTATGAATTAGTTTAAGGGTGTAACGGATTTGCTATGGTTTTATGATTTTGGTTTAGGGTTAGATGAATTAGGGTTTTAGGATTAGGGTTTAGAAGTTGTGCATTGGGTGTTTGTACCTTGTGTTAAAGTGGTGGTAAGATATAAACATGATTTAGGAGGTAAAACGACCTAGTTTGTATTTCATGCATAATTGACTTGTACATTGGGCTTTAGAAAGTTGTAACTTGATTTAGGAGGGAAAAGATATTCAAATGTTATGCATTGATACTTGTATACATGCTTTAAAGGCTTGTACATTTATTTTATATGTATACATTACATATAATTAGGGTTTTGATATAAACGTTTAACGTTTAAAGTCTGTTTTGATATAACGTTGCAAATGGTATGTTAAATGGATAATGTACTTGGTAATAATGATGTTAAGATATAGAATTGACATATTTGGATGTTTATATGATATAAATATAGATATAGATGACATAAGTAGGTTGTGTGAACTTGTTTAGTTTGATATGCAAATAATGTTACATAATAGAATGTAATAAAGCGAAAAATTTCTCGTACAAATGTGATCATAATATAATAAGTAGATATTTCATTGGTGAAAATTTTGGGTTGTTATATAGAGTAAGATAACCAATATTACATTTTAATTGTATTTTACTTGTAGTGATGTCTTGAGTTCTTACCTAGTGTGTGGCTATATGCAACAAATGTGGAGTAACGATTAACTCGACCTAAGTATAACTTCCTAAGAGTTAATCCAAACGCTCCTTAGTTTGATTTTGCTCAACCAAACAAGTCGAAAAATACATATGAATTATGTATCTCGAAATTTGTTCATGAGGTCATTATGCATGTATTTGAAAACGTTTTTAGGTTGTATTGACAATGCATAACAACAATTTTATGATGTTCCTAACGTGAGTGATTTGAAAATAAAATTGGGGTTTTGGTTCGAAATCAATTTTTTAACAATTTCACTAATGTATGCAAATCATATATCTACGGGAAGCATATTAGTTATACATTGTATCCTAGTACTCTTAATTGCACAAAATTGAAAGAAAAATCAAAATCCCCAATTTTGATTTTTGGTGTTCATCATGAACCCTAGACTCAAATTGAAAGAAAGTAGATAAAATGACTTACAATTGATGATCTTTGTGATATTAGGAATGATTATTAGTGTTGATTTGATCTTCGATTGAAGTTTTAATGGTTGATTTTGAGTTTTGGTGGGTTTTGGTTCGAGTTCGTCAATGGCAGCACGTAAGCGGGTGTTTGTTTTTCAATTTACCTGATGGCGGTCCCATATTTACCTGATGGCGGTCCCATATTTACCTAATGGTGGTCCCATGTTTTTCGAGTTCGTCCCATTTTGTGTCTTGCTGATGGCGGTCCCATATTTACCTGGCGGTCCCAAATATATTGGGGGGACGCCCTCAGGCATTGATTTTGAACTTAATTTTGACGAAAATTTTGCGAAGAGGAGTGACGTTTTAATTTGCATTTGGCGAATTAACCATGCTTAAAGTACTTTGAATGAAGCATTTAAGTTGTCACGACACAGAATGGAACACAGACTAGAATTGAGACAGAAGAAATAGAAGCGGACTAATATGATATATGGAATGTGTTCCATCATTCCTAAACCAAGACGTAGATAGTTAAACAATTCACGTTTAAGGGGTTTAGTAAGAATATCGGTGATGTTGTCGGTGGACGGCACTTTTTCGATTGAGATATGTCCTTTCTAGACATTATCAGGAAGAAAGTGGTGACGTATTTCAAAGTGTTTGGTACGAGAATGTTGCACCGGGTTTTTGCTAACGTCAATCACACCTTTGTTGTCGCACATGATGGGAACGTCATCGAGTCATACGTCGTAGTCGATGAGAACTTGTTTCATCCATAGTGCTTGTTGACATGCCTTTCCGGCGCTTACGTATTTTGCTTCGGTAGTGGATATAGCAAGAGCGGTTTGTTTCTTCAAGAACCAAGATGTCAAACAACATCCCACGAATGTACAAATACCGCTAGTACTCTTTCGGTTCACATAATCTCCCACATGATCAGAGTCGTCATATACTACAGTTTCTATGCCGATCCCCTTAGGATACCATAATCCTAAGTGCGTAGTGCCTTTAATGTATCAAAAGATACGCTTAACCGCTTCAAGCTGAGAGGTTTTGGGAGCCTCTTAAAAGCGGGCACAAAGGCAGACACTAAACATGATATCGGGCCTACTTGCCGTAAGGTATAATAGACTACCTATCATGCCTCGATACTTCTCTCACTCTTATCCTTTCGTGAGTCTTAGTATCAGAGGACATAGGGGTTTTCATTGGGGTTGAGAATTCTTCTAGACCAATGAATTTCTTAAGCATCATTTCTTATATCTTGTGATTGATTTAAAGAACTTTTATACCGTTCTTTTCGTTGTGTTTAATTTGATAATCCATAGGAAGAAGTTAAGTTCCCCATCATGCTGATCTCGAACTCGTCATGTATGATTTTTGGCATAATTCATCACACATGTCTTGACAAGTCGGAAAACCGATCATATTAGTATCGATATTCAGTATTTTGATACATGAGAGATTTGATACTTTTGTCTTGTCGTAGGAGTAACAATATAAAAATAAAATAAATGAATGAAAGTATATTGTTATTACCATTCACCTTATTTTATATTTCTGTTTAATAGAAAGCTTTTAATATATCATTCCAGGCTTTGGGGTGCTTGTTTAAGAACCAATAAAGCTTTCTTTAATTTATTAACATGATCTGTTTTTTCGAAAATCAATGAATCGAGAGTTGTATAACGTATACCTTCTTAATTGTTAAAAACATTTAGGATGACTTTTACATCCATTTTGGAATAATTAAAAATCTAAAGGCGCAAGCATAAGACTATATATTATCTATTGACAGTAAGTCTCGCAAACGGGCATAAGTTTCTCATAATGCGTTGCCCTCTTATTTGTTGTAGCCATTGTAGCAACTAACCTCTTGCACTTATTTCGTTGAAACATACCATTCTCGTCTAACTTATTTCTAATACCCACTTAGTTCCTATGATTGTCATATTTCCTTGGTTGAGGAACTAACTCCCAAATGTCGTTAGCGATGAATTGATTTAATTCTTCTTGCATGGCGACTATCCAACTTTCTTCATCTACTATGGCTTCATTTATTTCTTAGGTTCTATAGTTGATATAAAACAAAAGAAGTTACTTTGGTTTTGGGCTTGTGACCTAAGGGTTCGTTGGTTAAGGTTTCCTATGACATTTTCTAAGAGCGATGGGTTCTAGATTCGTTATATATTGACTTATCGTCTAAATTCTCTGTTTAGGTTTCTCATCCATCAACAGATTTTTTTTCTAAGTTTTTCTTTTTGGTAACCTTAATTGCTTCTTCTTCATCTAAGTCATCATCCACCAAGGGTGAGGGTGGAGGAGTTTCATCGAATGTCACGTTGAGTGATTCTTTGATTTTTATAGTGTGTTTATTAAGAATGATATAGGCTTTACTATTTTGGGAGTAGCCTTAAAAGACACCTTCGTATGACTTTAGGTCAAACTTGGTAAGGTAGTCTTTGGTGTTTAAGATGAAGCACTTGCTTCTAAACACTCTAAAGTAATCAAGAGTAGGTTTCCTACCTCTCAAGAGTTCATATGGTGTTTTTCCTAGGATGGCTCTAATTAGGATTCGGTTAAGTATGTATGTTAAAGTATCTACGGCGTTACACCAAAACTTTTATGGTAACGATTGCTCGTTCAACATTGTTCTACTCATTTCTTGAAGTGTCCTATTTTCCTTTCAACCATGCCATTTGATTGAGGAGTGCGTGGAGCCGAGAACTTGTGAGTAATACCATTGGCATAACAAAACTCTCCAAATTGAACTTCATTATCAAATTCTCTACCGTGGTCGGTTCTTATTGACAATATTGTACATCCTAATTGATTTTGGATTTTCTTACAAAATATTTTGAATTGATCGAAAGCTTCGGTTTTATTCTTAAGAAATCTAGTCCAAGTATACCTAGAGTAGTCATCTACTATGACTAGGGTGTAACGATTTCCTCCATAGCTCCATACGGCGGATGGACTAAAAAGATCCATATGGAGAAGTTCTAAGCATTTAGTCGTTGAGACTACATTCTTAGCTTTGTGACTAGCGTGAGCTTGTTTTCTAATTTTGCAAGCATAACAAAAATGTTGATCAAACTTAAGCTTAGGTAGGTTCCTAACTAATTCCTTAGAAGCTAACGATTAAATGAGACGCATATTTGCGTGACCTAATCTCATATGCCGCAAAGTTGAATTATCATCAATCGTTGCTAGACAAATTTGATCTTTAGGCTTATTTCCTAATTTCATCACATATACGCCTTTCTTCCTAATACCTCTACCTATCACTTTAACGTCCTTAGTGATTTTACTATCATGTTCAGAAAAAGGTTACTCTACACTTATTATCACATATTTGTCCTATACTTAGCAAGTTGAATCCTAGATTATCAACATGTTCTACATTATCTATTTTAAGAGAGTCATTAGAAATCGTACCTTTGCCAATGATGTTACCACGAAGATTACTACCAAAAATAACGTTACCTCCATTGTATGCCTTGTAAGTGGAGAAAAGATTTTGGTTGCCCATCATATGTTTGGAACATCCGCTATCATTGATCCATTCGTCGGGCTCTAAATCAACTCCAAGGCTTATCTATTTATATAACCATTGAAGTAGAAAGGTTGATAACTTATGAATTCTTTGTAGTTTCCTATTTTTGCTATAGGAGTTCTAGTAGGACCGGTGTTCCTGTTGGGATTACTAGTACCTGCCATTGTTGTAGCTTGTGCTTCTAGAGCCGCAGTGACACTGTCAACAACTAGTTTCTTAATGGCAGCTTGAGTCATGGCCGGTGCTTCAGATGTTGACGTCCTTTTGGGAGGCATTCTATCAACATAAGACAACACGTAATAAGAATAATATCACAAGTTTTAAAAATGTAATGCTTATTTGAAATGCTTAAAGTTCAAAAATAAGCATTGTTATAATGGTGATATTGAAATCATGAATTCTAACAAGTATCTGATATAGAAGTTATGGTATGATTCATGATGATGAAGATGAACAAACGATATAAATATAAGATAAATGAATCGGTATATTAGGAAACAACAAAGTAAACGGGAAATTTCCCATTGTAATTAAAATAAAAACAACTGCCTTTTGTACTATACATAGTCAGATTTGACCAAGTGTTTTTATTTATACAACATAACCCGTGGCAAGTTCTAATAAAAGCGATAACTAAGATCTAATCTAATAGTCTAATGGTCCTTTTTGGCTGATCTTGAGTTCATTGATGGCATTCAGAAGACTTTCCTTATCTTCTTGATGACGAATCTGGATATCGTTGATGATGTGTTCTAGATCAGTAATTCTGAAGCGAGCCAAAGAAATTTTATGGTTATTTCTCATCTGCTTCTTCTGAAGTTTAGAAATTTGAGCATGAGTTTGTTAGAGTTCAGCTTCCAGATTGTCAAAGTCTTTTTGGATAATCACCCGACCTTTTCCGAGTCCTTTGATTTTGTCTTCTATGTATTCAATATGGTCGAGAGAAAGTTCATTTAGATGATTCGAGATTTCCTCAATTTCCTCTTCGTGACGTTCCAGATTTGTCTTATGAGTGCTTTCTCCTATCTTAAAATCTTGAGGTAGGGCAGAAGTAGATGAGGATGAACAACCTTGTTTCTTTGGTGGTAATAGTTCTTCAGGAAGAAAGAATTCTTGAGGATTAAGCATTGATGATTGAGGTATGATAGTTGGAGGTGGGATAGGTGATTTTTCAGCATAGAATGCTTGCATAACTTTCATGTAGGGATCATCATGAAAGAGCGAAAGAGTTGGTGAAACTATTAGAACTACGCCAAATGAGTTAGAAGAGCTAGAATAAGTTTTTCCCGGTGAAGCTGGGACATAGTCCGGAGAAGCCGGGATAAAATCTGGAAAGTTGGAGGAAAAAGCATCCTCAATAGCGGAAGTAAGATGGTTGGGAGAAGACATCGTTCTGTTAACAACCCAGCGGTACATAACATAAGTTAAAATAAATATATAATAGTATAAAGTCATGGTATCTTTACATACTATTCCGAAGATAGTAGCAGCACATAGGACTTTCTTGATGGAAAAAAGAAAAGTATTAAAGTTTAAGGTTTTCGAACATGTTGTCCTATAACCGTGGTCCTTGATACCACTCTATAAAACCCCCTATTTTACATATAGCATCGGAAAGGCTAATCTAGGGTATTAATTTCCATAGTAAACATCATAATCATAGAAAACGAATCGTAAAGAGACGTTTTTAAAAGATAAGTTATCATTCATTTATTCATCAGAGTTTTTACAAAAAGTGAGGTCCCAAAATCTACATGAAAACATAAAGTTTGAATGATAACAGTTTAGCCATCTTCAAGTCCGTGCCACTCCATGCCTTAAGTTGCTCAATTACCTAAGATAAGCATGCTAAAAAGTCAACACAAAGGTTGAGTGAAATTCATAGGTTTAAGTAAAGTAGTTTGAATATAAGTTCAATAGTGGGTTACATTGTTATACACCCATAGTTTGTAATAATTGCATGCATGTATAATTATCATGGAAAACAATATTATTGACCTAAGCTCATGACACCGAAGCCTTAGGTTAATCAATAACCACAAATAATTGACCCAACGGGTGTCTTTGTCAAATACTCGCAAAGTTATTCAAATGTGTGTTATTGGTTACCGACAGTATAGGTACACCAACGGGAGTCCAGTCCCAATAGATCTATTCACAGCATTCACACTTACCCCGACGAGTAATTAACGGTTCATGATAGTGGGGACTTAATGAAAAAAGTAGGGGCTTAGGCAATAATGTATCTGGATAGCATACATAAAAATACTTGCATTCATGGTTTATAGCATGTACCCCCCTCGCGGGTTTACGAAACATTTAAAATATTGAATGCGAGGCTATGAACTCACCTTAACAGTACAGGGAAATCTAATTGATGGTAAAAGTATATGAAATGAAAGTAACGGCTTCGTCACACAACTTGGGTAATATGTCAAGTCTTAGTTTGATTAGATATTTTTATGTCATAATGAAATATCATTTTGATTGGATTTATTATGTAAATATCGTATCACTGTTCAGACCATCATAATTCAGAGGTCATGTAGTAAACGTTTGAGGAGCCAGGACACTTTAAATCGTAAATCCAGCAAACTCGTCAAAACGTATACCCAAATGAAACCTCTTATATGAAGCTCCCTAGTAAAGTGATACATTATAGTTTTAAGTTTCTTCAAAAGCTAGAATAATGTATATATATATATAGTATTTTTTATAATTTAATATAAAATATAATATTTTTATATAAGTTTTCAAAACGGTAATATATACCCTTGGTTTATAAACTTTATATAAGTTTTAGGTCTTTATAAAAAAAAGTATATATACATTAAACCTTTAACTTTGAAACTTGGAAAAATAGGTCCTTATAGTTATAACTTTAAGAAAATGACATTTTCAGCCCCTTTAGTTATAAATTTCAAAAAGTTACGATATATACCCTATGCATGGAAACTTTTGCAAAACAAGTCCAAAAAGTCATGCAGGGTTATTTTAATATTCCAAATGATATTTGCAAGGTTTAGGCTTATTAGTATAAGCAAAATAAGATGTTTAAACGTAACGAAAGTTAGAAAAAGGATTCTTTAGCTAAGAAAAAGCCGCGACATGGGTCATTTTTATTGGTTTTAATCAAAAACACAGTGGGTTTGAGGATTCAAAAGCTTCAAACAGATTCATACATGAACTTAAGATATAAGAACATTATTGTACATAATTATAAGCTTATGGAACAAGATCTTAGGCTTACTTGAGCTAAAATGGGTCGAAATGGGGTTTTCGGGTTCGTACGCCTAGTAACGACTTCAAGGCTTCGTTTTTCTTGCTTCTTGGCTTCTATTCTGAGTTTAAGGACTTCTCTTGATCTTCTATTGCTGTTATGGAAGGGTTAGAATTCCATTTGAGGGTATGAGATGAGATGTGTGAGATGAATTGAAAGGGTTCTTTGGTTCATGTATTTATAGGGGAAAAAGACCCTTGGTGATTAAGTTTTGAGTTTGATTAGTGTCAAGGCTACTAAGTGTGATAAAGTGTGGCTAGTAGGGAAAAAATGAAAGGTTAAGGAAAGCTAGAACTAGCCATGAAGGTGTAGAAGGGGTATTTAGAGGCCACGACTAAGAAAGAAGGACAAGGAGGTGTTTTGTTTACAAGTAGCTTACAAGGAGGTGATGGAGGTTCTTGTAAGATACTTGGGTGGCTGCTTGGTGAGTCATAGAGGTGCTTGAGGTGCTTGGTTGCCCAGGCTTTGGGTGTAAAAATGGGTCAAAATAAATAAAATGGTACCGGGTTGAATTTTCTTTCGGGTTAGGGTTTAGGGTTTTAAAATGAGGATTAGGTGTTAAAAGATTAAGGTAGAAAAAGGTTTTAGGATTAGTGTTTAGGATTGAGATTCAGGCTTAGGATTTAATGGTTTAGGTCGTATTTTTAGGTTTAGGGTTTAGTTTTTAGTTGAAAGTAAAATTAGGGTTTAGGGTTTTGTTTTAGGGTTTTAGGCTTTAGGATGAGGGTTTAGGTTTAAGGTTTAAAAGTCATGCATTAAGTGCTTGTACCTTGTACTAAAATGGTGGTAAAGTTTAAACATGATTTAGGAGCTTAAATGACCTAATTAGGTTTTTAGGCATTATTGACTTGATCATTGAGCTTAAATGAGTTGTACATTGACTTAGAGGGGAAATATGATTCAAATATGGTGCATTGTACACTTGTACATATGCTTTAAAGGCTTGTACATTCATTTTATATGTATACATTACATATAATTAGGGTTTTGATATAAACGTTAACGTTTAATGCTTGTTTTGGTATAACGTTTTGAAAAGTACGTTAAATGGATAATGTACTTGGTAAAAATGATATTAAGATATAGACTTGACATATTAGAATGTTTACATGATATAAACATAGATATAGATGGCATTGATAGAGGTTGCGTGAGCTCGTTTACTTTAGAGATGCAAGTTACGTTGCATTATGAGATAAAGCAAAAAAATTCCCTGTAAGAAGGTGATATATCTATACTACTATATAAAGCATTTATAATGTGGGACCCATTAAAAATTAAGATAAGGAGGTGCAATCTTGACCATCCATCACATTTTTTGGAATCACATCATAAAGTGACATGTGTCACTTTTTGATTAAAAAATCACCTTTATTTTCAAATTGAAATATCTTTTTATCTATTTAATTTTATTTTGATCTAATTTCACCATATTTTTTAAAATTTTATGCTCTTTAATTCAACATCCATTTTTATATATTTTTATAATTTTTTTTTACATTTTAACGGGTTTATTTTATGTTGATTTATATTTTTTTACAACTTTAATCTTAATTAAATATAAACTTGATACGTTAAAACTATATACTTTCGGAGAGAGTGTTGTCTTTTTACATGCGAGAATGATGATGTTAATATGGTGTTGCGGGAAAGTTACAGGAAACCCCAACGAACACATACATTTGTGAAACAAAATTACTAAGCGGGTAAGAAATTACGTAAAAAGTTGAGTTAGTAATTTTTTTATTGCCGCCGCTATGCGCGGGTAACCAACTAGTTTATAATAGATGGATATTATAGTGCATATAATTTAATAGATGGATACTTACATTGATGAAATTTGAAGACCCTTCCCCGTGAAGTTATCGTTTTTCGTTTGTGAATATTTTCTTATTATAAAAATATAAAAATACAAAAATATTTTTATTTTCTTAATTTTTGTGAATATATATCAAGTAATCAAAAATACCAAAAAAATCAAATAACCAACAAAATCAACCGTTGTGTCACTTGTGAAAACGGCTCATCTTTAGATTACAAGCTATAAGAGATGTATAAGGAGGGTCGATCCAACGAACATCGACCCGAAAGGAAAAGGTTTTTAATACGCTTCGCACTGACCTGTTCCTCCGCTTCTTTGTAAGTAATTTAGAGAGCTACCGTACACTTGTTTGATTATCGGTTAACAAAAATATTTTCTTTTCTCTTATTTTGTTCTTTGTTTATGCAAACTCGCTCTTCGTCAAAATTCGTTGGTGAATCTTCTACGAATCCTACTTCTACGAATCTGAAACGTTGTAATCGTCGACGTTCAAAACAAAGAGTCGAACCGTTCGCTCATGAAGAAGTTCCCGTAGTTACGATAGCCGATCAATGTACTATAACGGAATTACTTAGTGCACCCATCGAGGGTTATGCGGAGGCTATCGTTGTACCACCCATTCCGGCTGAGCATTTCGAGCTCAAGCATAGTCTAATCAATCTTGTAACTTTGAAACAATTCTACGATTTTGAAGATCCTCGTGCTCATATTCGATATTTTAATAAGATTACCTCTACGTTGAAGTACAAAGATGTGCCCAAGACATCGATTAAGCCTATGCTTTTTCCATTTTCTATTGATGGTCCAGCTCAGATTTTGCTAGATACAGAACCTCCTTGTTCTATTCTCACTTGGGATGATCTTGTGTCCAAATTCATTAACCATTTCTTTCCTACCTCAAAAACAACAAATCTCTGAAATGAAATTTTAAATTTTCATCAAAAATTTGAGGAAACGTTTAGTGAGACATAGGACTGATTCAAGGATCTCCTTCGAGCATCAACTCGATACTTTCTATAATGGTTTAAACCCTTCCGATCAAGATTCATTGAATTCTGTCGCCGGTGGCAATCTTTTGGAACGTAGTGCACAAGATGTGTTAAAGATTATTGAAAACAAGTCAAAAGTCCATCATTCAAGAAACAAACCCATTTTTTCTCAAGTGAAAGCAAGTAATGTTGATTCTTCAAAGATAGCCAAACTTACCGATGCAGTGACTCAAGTAACTAGTGTCGTAGCCACTATGATGAAACAATTTCAAGCCCCAGCTCCAGCTTCCGTAAAAGCTGTCGAGGAATCTTGTGTTACTTATGGTGATGCTCATTCTTACCGACAGTGTCCTACCATCGATGGCAACACTTTTACAGGCTATCATGACAATATTCAAGGATATGTTTCAGCAGCCGCAGTAAACAATAAGTATAATCAAGTTTATCATCCTCAAGGAGACCCATACTTCTGTGCTAGCAATCAAATGGGTCCTCCTAGTTTTCCTCCCGTTCAAAATAATCAAAATCATTTTAATCAAAATCAAGGTTACAACCAAAACCAAGGAAACAATCAAGGAAATTATCAAAACCAAGGAAGTAACTTAAATCAAGGAAATAATCAAAACCAAGTGTTTAATCAAAATCAAGGACGAGGGAATAATTTCAATCAAGCTCCAACTTATCAAGCCCCAACTCTTCAACCACATGTTGTGGGACAAAGTGATTTTTAAGCTTACATGAAGGCAAATGATGCTATAATGAAAAACATGCAAACCTAAATGACCTCATTGACAAATTCAAACATTGAGCTTAAGAGCATGTTTGGTCAATTCATGAAAATGAATACCGCTTCTTCTTCAGGTTCGGGTTCATTGCCAAGCAACACCGTTCCCAACCTACGGGAGGATCTTAAAGCTATCACCATTTAGAGTGGTGCTACTTTAGCTGGACCCTCGGTTCCTCTTCCTCCTTCTTCTTCTAAGGAGGTGGACTGAGAACCGGAGACGATAACGGATCAGGTACTCACCAGGAGTACCAATAATGTCCCACCTCTGGTTGTCCAGCCGTCTCCCGCTTCTACTTCTTTTTCTCCTATTTCATCTCCTAAGATTCCCGAGCCTAATCCGCATCAACCTCCGATTCCATATCTATCAAGGTTGAATAAGGAAAAGTTGCAAGGAAAAGATGATATTCAAATTCATAGTTTCTTACAAATATTTAAGAAAATCCATTTCAATATCAGCTTTTCTGAGGCTCTTGCTCACATGCCTAAATTTTCAAAAATGGTTAAGGATCTCCTTACAAATAAGGAGAAACTTCTTGAGACAGCAAATACACCCATGAATGAGAACTGCTTAGCTGTGATCCTCAAACAGTTACCCGAAAAACTCAGAGACACTGGGAGGTTTCTCATTCCATGTGAATTCTACGGGCTTGAGTCATGTATGGCCCTGGCCGATCTAGGAGCTAGCATTAACTTGATGCCACTTTCCGTATGGAAAACACTATCCCTTCCGGAACTTTCTACTACTCGAATGACCCTTGAATTAGCTACCCGGACTGTGGCTATTCCGGAGGGTATAGCTGAGGATGTTTTCGTTCAAGTAGGCAAGTTTACATTCCTAGCCGACTTTATGGTGGTTGACTATGAGGTTGATCCTCGGGTTCCTCTTATATTAGGGAGACCTTTTCTAAGGACGGCTCATGCTTTAGTTGACGTACACGGCGAAAAGTTAACCTTGCGAGTCGGTGATGAGGAATTGGTATTTAACGTTGAAAGTGCCTCAAAATATCCTCAAAAGCATAGTGATAAATCAATCCATAAGTTTGACATTCTTGATACTACATGCGAGGATCATTTCTATGAGGTGCTTAATAATCATATGAGTGGCAGTCCCACTCTTTCTCCGGACCCTATGGTCGAGTCTCTCTCCCCTTCTCTCACTCCCTTCGGGGATAGTGATTTTCTTTTGGAAGAGACCGACGCATTTCTTTATCTCGATGATTCGATACCACCGGGTATTGATGATGACACCTACGACTCGGAGAGAGATTTTTTTTCTTTCTAGAAAGATTACTTAATGACGATCCTACACCCGATCTCCCTCCTATTCCTTACCCTGTATGTTTGATTAATGATACCGAAAAGATTAAATCTTCTATCGATGATCCTCCGAATCTTGAGCTCAAGGACTTGCCTTCCCACCTCGAGTATGCGTTTTCGGAGGGGACTTCCAAGTTACGCGTCATAATCGCTAAAGACTTAAAGAGGGAGGAAAAAGAGCAGCTTCTAAAGGTTTTAAAATCACACAAACGGGCGATAGCTTGGAAAATATCTAATATTCGAGGCATTAATCTGAATTTTTGCACTCATAAGATATTAATGGAAGATGATTTTAAACCAGTTGTTCAGCACCAAAGACGGGTTAATCCTAAAATCCATGAAGTAATCAAAGCTGAAGTCATTAAACTTCTCGATGCCGGATTGATTTACCCGATCTCTGACAGTCCTTGGGTGAGCCTGATTCACGTCGTACCCAAAAAAGGGGGTATGACGGTTATTACCAATGAAAACAATGAGATTATTCCTACACGATTGGTCACGGGTTGGCACGTTTGTATTGACTATCGAAAATTAAACGACGTTACCCATAAAGACCACTTTCCTCTCCCTTTTATGGATCAGATGTTAGAGCGCTTAGCAAGAAATGAATTCTATTGCTTTCTAGATGGATTTTATGGCTACATTCAAATCCCAATTGATCCCCAAGACCAGGAAAAGACCACTTTCACCTATCCTTATGGAACATTTTCTTATCGACGAATGCCTTTTGGCCTTTGCAATGCTCCTGGGATATTCCAAAGGTGTATGATGGCGATTTCCATGATATGATTGAAAAAACTATGGAAGTTTTCATAGATGACTTTTCGGTCTTCGGGGATTCATTTTCATCGTGCCTCTCCCATTTAGATACTATGCTACAATGGTGTGAAGACACCAACCTAGTTCTAAATTAGAAGAAGTGCCACTTCATGGTCAAAGAGGGAATTGTCCTCGGCCATAAAATCTCTAAAAATGGACTTGAAGTTGATAGAGCTAAAGTAGATGTGATTGCAAAACTACCACCTCCGACTACGGTTAAAGGGGTTAGGAGCTTCTTGGGTCATGCCGGTTTCTATAGGCGATTTATACAAGACTTTTCCAAAATAGCTCGGCCAATGACTCACCTCTTGGAAAAGGACACTTCTTCATATTTTCGGACGAGTGTCTTGCTTCTTTTAAGATTCTTAAAACGAGGTTAACCGAAGCTCCTATCCTTGTGTCCCCGGACTGGGACTTGCCGTTTGAGCTAATGTGTGACGCTAGTGATTATGCTCTTGGAGAAGTTTTAGGACAAAGGAAAGACAAATATTTTAGGCCTATACACTATCCTAGTAAGACCCTCTTGGATGCTCAAACTAATTACATCGTTACCAAAAAAGAGCTTCTAGCTGTGGTGTATGCATTCGAGAAGTTTCGGTCTTACTTATTCTTATCTAAGACCATAGTATATACGGATCACTCAGCATTAAAATACCTTTTTAATAAGCAAGATGCCAAGCCAAGGTTGATCTGGTGGATCCTTTTGCTCCAGGAATTTACTATTGAAATTCATGATAAAAAGGGAGCAGAGAATCTCACGGCCGATCATTTAAGCAGATTAGAAAACCCGTATCAAGGAGATCGTATTGGAATGGAAATAAATGACAATTTTCCTCACGAATCACTTAATACGATATCTCTTAATCCCGGTAATAAACCCCCATGGTTTGCCGACATAGCAAACTACTTAGTGGGGAATATGCTTGTTAAAGGGATGTCATCCCAGCAGAAAAAGAAATTCTTTAAGGATATTCAACACTATTTCTGGGATAACCCCTATCTCTTTCAGATTTGTGCTGATTAGATTATTCGACGGTGTATGGACGGGCAGGAAGCTATGGACATTCTCCAAGCTTGCCATAATGGACCCACCGGGGGACACCATGGCCCAAACTACACCGCAAAAAAAGTTTTTGACTCTGGTTTTTTCTGGCCCACCATTTATCGCGATGCCCAAGACCTTGTCACGCATTGTGACTCGTGTCAGCGTCAGGGAAAGATATCACAATGGGACGAAATGCCCTAAAATCCTATTCAGGTTTCTGAGATTTTCGACCTCTAGGGCATCATTTCATGGGGCCGTTCCCGTTTTCTAGAGGGAACCGATATATTCTCGTGGCTGTCGACTATGTTTTGAAATGGGATGAAGCAAAAGCGCTCCCCACCAATGACGGCCGAGTAGTGGTTAAGTCTTTAAAATAATTATTTTCTAGATTTGGAACCCACGGGCCATCATTAGTGATCGAGGGATGCAATTTTGTAACGACTAGTTTTCTAAAGTTCTTCAAAAATATGGCGTTACGCATAGACTTTCGACTTCGTATCACCCACAAACCAGTGGCCAGGTGGCGGTTTCTAATAGAGGTTTAAAAAGGATATTAGAAAGGACGGTAGGTGAGCATCGAGCAAGATGGGCCGATAAACTTGATGATGCCTTGTGGGCTTTTCGTATCACTTTCAAAACCCCGATCGGTTGTACTCCTTATAAGCTGGTATACAGAAAAGCTTGTCATCTCCCCATCGAGCTTAAGCATCAAGCCTACTGGGCCTTGAAATGGACTAACTTTGACCTAAAAACCACGGGTGATCACCGTAAAGTTCAACTTAATGAATTAAACAAACTTCGAGATCAGACCTACAAGAACTCTTTGATCTACAAAAAGAAGACAAAAAGGATTCACGATGCTAAGATCAAAAACCATGAATTTCACATTGGAGATCGTGTCCTTCTTTTTAATTCTCGATTGAAGATGTTCTCGGGTAAATTAAAATCCCGCTGGACCGGACCGTTCACCATAGCCCATGTTTTTCCTTATGGGACCATTGAGTTATCTTAAGCCGATGGTCCTAACTTTAAGGTGAATGGTCATAGACTTAAGCATTACTTTGGAGGGGACATACCATCGATGGTTGTCCTGGATCTCAAAACTTTCCCCATAGACCAATGAATTCGGGGTCGAGTCAGGCTCGTGACTCGGTTAACAAAAACAAGCGCTTCGCGGGTGGCAACCCATGCTTATCCTTCTATTTTCTTTCTATTTTATAATAAGTGTGTTGTGATGAGGCTCGCCTCTTTCTCGTGTTTCGTGTTTTGTGGTTTGTGATGTTTGTCCAGGATTGCCCGGATTTTGAAGGCTCTCGTGCTCGGTGTTTTATCCATCGTTCACTCGCTCTTCAAATCCTTAGCATGGTTCTATTGGGAATCCGATATCCTTAATCTTATCGACTAACGTTTATCTATTAGCATACTTAATAAACGGCTTTTGATTTGCGTAGAGACCCCTTTATATCAAGATTATGCATTGAAATTAGTATGGAGGAATCTCACATTGAGGACGATGTGTAGTTTTAGTATGGGGGGGAATATATCGATTTGATTATACCTGCGACCGTTGTTCTTACGTAACCCGTTTTTCCACCAAAAATATGTGATTTATGTGAAAATAGCAAAATTTAAAAAATTTTGTGCATAAAAAATTATAAATGTTAGAATTAAGTGATGAAATAAGTGTTGTGACACAAATAAAGGTGAGAACGAGAAATAAATTTTGATCCGACCAGTTTTATACCTTAGCTTTTTCCTTAACATATTTAAATCGAGTTTGTTGCTAGTCTTATGTAGGCTTATCTATTATGTCGAGCTCGATTTATTAGAGTTAAGATTGTTGCCAGTCTTTGTGACTTGTTAAAGTGCCAATCTTAATTCGCTAGGCTAAGCATTCGCAAGTCTCTTTCTTAGAGATTTTAAATTGCGAAGAACGAGAAATGATAGAGTCGAGTATAAGTCATGATATTAAGCGTGGAATAGTTGGTTTTCTTTAGAGCTCATAAGTATTAATTATGGCTTTTCTCCCATTAGTTTGTTTCACTTGTATATAAATAATGTTTAATAAATAAGGTTGTCTGGTTCAACTTAATTTTTAGTAACTTTCCACTAACTTGGAAGACGATGCCCAATAAAATAGGTACACATTAGGATTCGGAATTTGGCATACTATATATATCATATGAATAATTGCTTTACTTACACCTTAAAGAGCCTTCGGGTATATGGTGTAAGTAGAGTTAATCATGAGATTACTTATGCTTTAAAGAGCCTAAGGGTATATGGCGTAAGTGATTAAATTGTTCGTACCTTAAAGAGCCTTAAGGTATATGGTGTGAATGATTGAATCATGTTTAATAAATGATTTGTTTGTACATTAAAGAGCCTTAGGGTATATGGTGCAAATTAAATCTCACTTGATTTATGTCTTAAAGAGCCTTAGGGTATATGACGTAAATCAAGTTAAATAAATAAGTAGCCTAATAAAAGCCAAATTTCATTCACCTCGATGTGGACCTCATCGATTTTCAAGGATAGGGATAGAAGCTAATTTTTAAACTTCAACCGTCTTGTTTTATTTTCGTTAATATATATCAAAATAAGTCTTAAAGAGCCTTCGGGTATATGACAAAAATAAAATCTTGAGATATAAAATTAGGAATAAGAGAGGAAAAGTAATACACAATTAGTATTTACGAGTAGTGTTAGTATCATGACTTGTATTTAACAATGATCTTGTTTTTAAGCTTAGTATGGAGAAGTGAAAGTTGAGGACGATGAATTTATTTTGCTTGTTCCATGATCCTAAGTATTATCGAAGAATAATGAAAGCACAAAGTTATGAAGTGTTGAAGTATGGAAAGTTATGAAAAAGCATATACAAAAATGGAAAAATGATGAAAATGGAAAAACAGGGCTTTTTAGAGCTAATGTTTCTTTAATCCCTTAAGATGAATACTTGTCGAGGTAATTAATCAAGGGGGATTAAGAGTCTTACTTTTCTAACAGTGTTATTTATAATATTGCATGAGGACATGGTAATACCTTAGTATAGGGGAATTTGGTATGTGCTATTTTACACATACCATTTACTATGAAAAATGACCCCAAAAGACCAAAAACATAATGAAAAATGCATATATATGTTTGTTTTTGTGTTTTTGAATGTGCAGGTAACGGATATATCAAAAAGGACAAAATTAAGGCAAAAACAGACAAAACCGAGCATGGGAATGAAAAGAGGATGAAAAATCGAGGCTGAAGGCGTACCCATACTTCACGGACTAACCCGGGCCCATTTTATTGAGTCGGGTCAGCCCACCAGTCTTGTATCCTTATAAACCTTTAAGCCTTAACACATTAATTATAAAGGTCTATTAAGCCTAAATCCTAAAATCTATTTCTTGGCCCAAAGTCATATAACCGAATCCAAGCCCAACACCTAAATCCAGTCCAAGTCAACCCTTTTAAACCCGGTCAAAAAAAAAAAGGCGCCAAGAATAAAACATTGTTCACCCTCCGTCCCCAAATTTTACCCTGTGCCTAATCACCCTCTTTAAATGATAATTAACCCTTCTAGAAACTTAATGACGCACGCAATGACGCCTATGGGAGCCACGCTGGCAATCCAAAGGCCAATCATTGGCTAATCATGCGTGTAGGACTATCAATGGCTTAGATCAAATGCTTAGAGGGAAATCAAGGATTGAAGGGCCAAGATTAAAAGTGGGGGAGCGTCCTAGAGGTCTAGAAGTATCATCTCATGCCTATATAAAGATAATTAATTTACCAACTATTAATAAATTAATAAACCAATTAATTATACATATAATATTAATTCTAATTAATATTATCTCTCCTTTATTATTTCTCTTAATGGTTCACTGAGGGCAACCTAAAAAGGACTCTACTTTTTAAACGATAGTCCCTTTACCATTATTGTGAACTGGACAATAAATCCAACAATCTCCCACGTAGACAATCATGCACACTATAATGGTCGAGTGTCATCCAATGCAATAGCCAAACTCGGAATCATAGCTTAAGACAACTCTTAGAATAGTGATCAACTATTCCTTGTTTCTACTATCATAGAATCATATGAACTTGAGATATTGGATTTTAAACAATCTCTAGTCTTCAACATTATGTTTACTAATTTCTAATTATTTGACTATATGAGACTACTGAATTGAACACATCAATTTAGTCCCGGCCAGGCCTAGCACATTTAAGTCAACATATGTTTATTGATTTCTAATCATCGAGGGGCCCATCTTCCTATTTAGGCAAAAGGAACAAATAAACCTTGAATACATAGAACTAGTCAACTCATCATGTCATACCTAGCATATCCATTATAACTGGCATTTACGCACACTACAACAACAGGTATCATAGAAAACCAAAATGAATAGCGTTTGAATAACTAAATATAACAGACATGAAAAACTAAGAAACTCATGTATCTCCAATTTTAAGAATTAAAGATATTATACTCTTAAAATTACTCGTGATATTAATCCATGAAGTAGTCTCTTCTAAAGTACGGGTGTCTCCTATACTTAATTCGCCATTAAGTACTCATGAGTGTTAGTAGCATTCTCTATGCTATTCTATCTTTTAAACAATCTACTAACACTCCATGATAGTCTTAAATCAATACTTACTTCCTATATTATGAACGACTGAGGAGGTTTAAGTAAACTAAGTACTCTAGGAAGTTTTTTCTTTCTAAACATGCAAAAATTAAACACAATGATAAACAATAGTACATGTAGCACACATGCAAATAATCAAAATCTCCTATTATTTAATCACCAAATCCCATACAATATCAACATTATTTATAATGTTCAAATTCAAACTAACAACTAAAACTTTATATTATCTTTCAATCCTATGCTCCTAACATGTTCATCGTATCTGGACTTAGCCAATACCTTTGTGAATGGATCAGCTGGATTAACTCGATCGTAAAACAACCCCCTAAATGGGGCGCAGCGAAATTTATGTCCGGGGGTGTTACTATCATAATACAATAGCAAAGATATGAGAGAACGACCTCGAAATGAGTCGTTGAAAAGCAATCTCGTTTGATTTTCTTAAAATCTAAATTGTTTGTAACAATGTCCCAAAGTTTGCATCACAAGGAAAAAACTGAAATTATCAACGAGATTGATGATTTAATGTATGAAAACCCAAAAATGTAATCTTGTAAAGTTTAGACTCTAATGGCACATAAGTATTCGATGCATGCTATTTCACTCTGAGAAAACATGCTTAAAAGTTCCAACATAAAGTTGGGAGAGTTCAGAGTTTATGTATATATACATGTAGAAATCAAATTTGAGTATATTTTTACTGCTAGCGACCCATAATATCATGTAAATGTTTACTGACTACGACTTTACTAAAGTATTATAAAAAGTGTTTAACAATTAGTGTCATTCAATAAAAGTAGTGTGGATCGCAAGATTTCAAAGAGTGTGACATTATAACACATACAATATCACAAAATATAATTACGACTGCACTAAGGTCATAAAACTGACACGAAGAAAAAGAACAATCAAACGACATGTAATTAATGCAATTTAATGCCAATGAATGCCCCGATGTAAGATGTCAACCCGTAACATCCCCAATCTGACATGGTATATTCCGTTAGTTCAAATCCGTCAACAGTGACGCGTTACTCACCTAACGGGATGTCAATCCTAAAATAGATCTATTTTATAACACTCCGACTTACACAATGTAATTAACATTTGCATGATTAATGGGGCATGTGGGTTATATGCTACTTAGGCACACTAACGTAATTATCGTAAACAATGATAAGTGATGTACTCTGGTGTCCTTTTATAAAATGAGCAATGTATCCCTCCTCGAGATATGTAAATGAGTATGAAAACGAGTATGTAAATGAGTATGTAAACCAGTTTGTAAACGTGTATGTAAACGAGTTACGAAATCAAGTATGTAAACGAGTTTGTAATGAGTTTGTAAATGAGTATGAAAACGAGTATGTAAACAAGTATGTAAACGAGCATGTATTCTCCCCCAAAAGAGTTCAAAACAAAGAAAATAGGGGCCATGAAACTCACCTCAAGTGAATGGTATGAATGTAGCAAAATCAATAAAGTGAAACGTCACGTGTGATCTGAATGCATCCTAATTAAGTTATAGGTCATATGAATATAGTGTACTTGAAATAAATACAACAATATAAATTATAGAGTTATATCACCACCTAAGAGTTTTTGTTTAATTTATAAATGTTGAAACAATATATAAATCGTGCTTGTTATTAAATGTCCAACATTTACTAAGTAAAGACCTTGATTCCTAGTTTGACTCAATATTTTGAGGCTAACATATTATATAAATAGTTTAATTATTTTATAAAATAATATTTATAAAGTTAAAAACATGTATAAATATTATGTAAGTATTACTACATTATTTCTTAAGGTTTTTATAGCCAAACGGGCCCGAAAACACTCGTAAACCTTATTTTAAAGTTCCAACAGCTTTCTATGTTTTTATAAAAATACAGAAAATTGTTTATAAAAGTTAACTAACTTTTATAATTTCTAGTTAAATATCTATACACTTCTAGTCTCCGAAAACTTGATGGTTTTAGTAAAACATCATTCCGAACAAGTTTGTAGTTTTACACTTTAGCCGAATCGGACCCGAAAGCCCTCAAAAACACCGATTTCAAAGTTCTCAGTTTCTCGCAGTTTTTCACAGCTTTATAAAAGCTGTGAAAATAATATATAGTTTTGAAATCTTTAAAAATTCATAACTTTCTCGTTTTAAATCCGTTTTTCGAGTTCTTTATATGTACGAAATCGTGTCGAGATAATCTATCATAATGTTATGTTTATAAACTGTATAAAAATTTGAGAAGAAACAGTGAATATAAACTGTTTTATATAAAAATACATTTATATAAATTTAATTATCGAAATCTCGTAAAATTCATATCTCTTTCGTTATAGCTCCGTTTTTCAAGTTTTTTATATATTCAGAATCGTCTTGAAACGTACTATTTTAATATCAGGTTTATACTTTGCATAAAAAATTGTGCTAATCCAGAATATATACAATCCTGTCCGAATTAAAAGTTATAAAAAAATTGTTTGTTTGTAAATTTTACTAAATTAATAATTATAGTCCTTTAACTTGCCCATTACAACAATAATTGGTATAATAAAGTCCTCCAATTTTACTCCAGAATAAAATGTCCAAAAATAATTACTATTTATAAACTATATAAATAAACTTTTAACAATTTATAACTTGTCCAATACTTGTAATATAGCAAATAAAATATGTTCTTGCATTTTAACATATTTTAAACACCTTTTCACCATGAATACGTACTTTCTTGATTATGTATGAACTTGTTTTATTTTATAAACTTTATAAAATAATAACTAAATGGTGATGTAACAAAATAATAAATATGAATGTATAAGAATGAAATAATTGTGAAAGTGTAGAGATTATGATAGACCTTATGTGAATGAATGAAAGAGAGAAACACTAATACTATGAAACCCTAACTTAAATGTGTATAATCCTTTTGCTTCCAAAACAAAGCCCCTTAATCTGAAAACCCACTTGATACACCTAGAATCAACCCTTAATCAACCTTTTTACTTGTGTTGTTGTAGAAATGAGAACTTATGAATTACTCGTGCACATATTATGAGCCGAAAGTTTTTAGAGAGAAACAAGAGAGTTTTGATCTTTTTGCATAAATAAAAGCTGTGCATTATGAGCTTAACATTAGCTAGTAATTACAGTGAAAAATATCTTAATACCATTTAAGCCAAAACCATAGATTATGTATAAAGGGGGGGGGTCTTTTCTTATTACCAAAAGGGTAATATGTTTTTTAATCTTGGTTATATGAAATTAGAAGTACCGTTCCATATGGCGATTTTAATGTGCGATTTTAATCTCTCTTAAAATTTCGATTCCTTAATTCTTCTTGTTTTAAATTCAAATAACCGATTGGTTCCTGCGTGTTCTACTGCGTTTAAACATTGTTTGTTAGTGGCGATTTAATCTCTCTTAAAGATTCGAATCCTTAATTCTTCTTGTTTTAATTCATAATAACGATTGTGTTCCTAAGCGTGTTCTACATGCCGTTAAAACAATGTTGTATTGTGAAAATTTTAAGTTAGTTTTTGTTAGGTTTTCGTGATATTCCGTAATCGCAAATCATTTTTTAGGGTCTTTGGTATCTGCTAATTAATTTCTTTCTAATTCTGGTAATTATGAAGGTGGTTATTGAAGTTTATATGCTATATATTCCTTAAGCCTTTAGCCATGGTTAAAAAAGGGTTTAGATTAGGAATTAACGTGGATCTCAGAGATTCTATTGATCTCATTGCTACTTTATCGTTTCTCTTGTTTGTTTCATTGTCGTGAGGGTTTTCTTTATTAGGGTTTCATTTTCTTAGCAGTGTTTTATGATTAATACTGGAATCGTTGGATTTGGAAGCATATAAAAACTAGAAGGTCACTAATTAAAAATCCAAGAATTTTTGGCCATTTATAAGGAATGATGCCACGAATCGTTAGTAAGTCATGTAGGAACCGGTAGGGTTCGTTAAACCCTATTTCGTCTCAACCCATTGGAATTAACATTACATCTCCAAAGATGTACTGATGGTTATATTGGGACTAATCGAATCATGGGAAGCACAGAATGTTAACATTTCTGATGGTACAGACAATCGATATCACAATATTCGGCCTTTTGGATAACCCGAATAACTGAACCGCGTGTTAAGGAAGCGTAATACTTCAAATCATTCAATTCTAATCCTCACTCCTCATAATCGGTATGTGGTTCTAATCAAACACACAACTTTGATGATGTTGCGAAGTTCTTTGGTGTGCCCCTCAATACTTTGAAGGATATTGATGATTTTGTTTAGGACCTTCAGTTAGGTAAACATGAGATCTTGTCATTACTATCTAACGAAAAAAGCCAAGAGATCACGGATATTGTTTGTAACAGGTATGTTATCTTGAGTGAATCTGCTTGTTGGCTAAAGAATACCCCAATTATTGATGATAATCCGTTAGTTAAGGCCTATCCCTTAATGCCGATGATATATGTCTGGTATGGTTTTCGCCTGTGACCCTATTGCTCCTATCCATGAGGATCCTATTGTGAAATCTGCGGACATTAATACTAAATTGACATCCTATGCTGGAGCTGCGGGTGCAAGTTCAAAAGACCAACCAAAAGTTTATTCTAATTTTCGTCCCTTGGTAGCTGACTCTGTGTTTGATGGTGTTAACATCTCTATTCGTCCCTTAGTACTTGTTTTGAACACACTCTATATGGCTACTTTATTAAAAAGAGAATGGCGTTTCTGGTTGTTGAATACTATGCTAGAAACAACTGGGGCAACCATGGGCTGAAAAGAATTACGATGAATAACAAAGGCTTCTTTTTCTTTAATCTTGATTCACGGGCTGGCTTAAAAGCTGTTTTAGAGGGTAATCCTTGGTTGATACGTAACTCCTGAATCGATATCTCAAGAAATGGTCGATAGGTACTAAGCGTGCCTTAAAGAAGAATTAACTCGTATCCCTATATGGGTAAAATTGCATGATGTTCCTCTTCAAGTGTTTGAAGAAGATGATATTAGTTTAATTGCTACCTTTATTGGCAAACCTATTATGTTGGACTCATACACTACGTCAATGTCAACGTTTCGTAGGTAGGAGTAGTGTTCCTTGGTGCTATAATTGAGGTTAACTCATGAGGCTGATCTGGGATATTCAACTATAGGTATTATCACTTCTCTTACGGGGATGATTTCACTAAAGAAATCATCCGTGTTGAGTATGATTGGAGGCCGCCCAGGTGTGATATTTGTAAGATTTTTGGTCATGTCCATGACACTTATCCTAAAAAGGTGGTGAGTTCTCCTATTGTTACTACTTCAAATGTTGTTTCTCTTAGTATTGAGAATCTACACGATGTTTCCAAATGTGGGTAAAAAAAGAAGAGGAAAGTAATCCAAGTCTACTAATGGTGTCCGTTTGCTGGCCATCCGTAAACAAAAGTAAGAAACTGAGCCAAGAGTCGGCTACAAGCACCCCAAAGAAGAGAGCTACTAATGTGGGTGAAACTTCTAAATCGACATCTATTTTGAAACTAATTATTCTTCTTCAAAGAATGGATAATATTATCACTCTAATTCATATTCTGCCATTTGTTGCTTCCAAAACAAAACCCTTAACTTGAAAACCAATTTGATACACCTTAGAATCAACCCTTAATAACCCTTGTATACTTGTATTGTTGTAGAAATAAAAACTATGAAACCCCTTTGGTACCCAAATCTTGCCGTAGGTTTTTAGAGAGAAACAAGAGAAAGCAATTTGATTTTGTTTGCAAGAGATAACTGTGTGAATGAAGGCTTGCATTAGGGCTTTATTTATAGTAAAAATATCTACTAAACCACATAGTAAAACCATGGACTTAGGAATGGTTTTAAGGTTAACAAAGGACAAGTGCTCTCCTCCTCACTATGTGAATTAGAAGTGACTAGTGTAAGGACATGGTACTTAAGCACATGGTAATTTCCAAAGAGGTATTTTGAATATCAATCTTGTGTTGATTAAGGGTGTAACCGGCCATAGTGTTTTATTTGTGTAGAAATGATATAAATTTTGTGTATTAGGTATAAGAGTGGGTATTTGTTGAAGTATAGATAGGTATTGGTGCTTTCATGCATGCATAAATATAATTTGTTGCAAAACGTAAACGTTTTACGTAACCAATAAAAATAAAAAGTGAAAAGTTATAAATTATATTCGTAATAATTATATAACACTTGCTTGACGTAAACTTTTATTTGTTTGATGATGGTTTACGTTGAATGTCAATTTTTAGTTTACGCGATTTAACTAAACGATGAAAATTAAAAGTAAACGCGTAAAAATTTAAAATAAATGGTTGAATATTTATTTACGTATAATGATATAAAAATTCGAATTGTTACAGTCTCCCCGTGTTAAAATAATTTCATTCAAAAATTCAGTTTGAGTTGCCTTCCGGAGTGGTGTTGATGAAGAGGTGCGGGTTCTTATCCTAATCCTCCAAATATGCGCTAACCAACTTTGTTATCTTAATGTTTTTAACTCCTTGTTTATACCCTTTAGATTTTTAGGATTTGGTGTGAGATGATGCCGACTTCCTATAGTAAGGTGACGTAAAGGTCTGCCTAGTTGCTATGGTTATTCGATTTCCCGAAGTGAACGCGTTTTATGAATACGCACACAAAACTTTGCTTTACAAGGATGTAAGTAGAAAATGGATTATTGATAAAATTTTTATGGTGACTACTCTCAGCATGGCATGGACCTTCCTGAATTATATATAGGTGATTAGGCTATTTATATTTAAGGGCTTAACGATGCGATGCTCATTTTCGTCAAAATTGTGTTATGTATAAAGAAGTATCAAAAGTTTTATAAGATGACAAAATGATTCACAAGTTGAATGAAACAAGGTAGTTTGTAAAATGTTAGTGAAATAATTTGTCAACGTTAGTAAAATGGTTTATCATGTGATAGTGAAATGTTTTATAAAGTTATAATGCTTCAAGGAGTGGTTTGCATGAATAAATAGAAAATTGAAGTAAAATGACAAATTTTTACGACACATTAATTTGATAGATAATTTGAAATCATTCGTATAGTACAACGGAAATTTAAGAGAAGGTACAACGAAAAATTACAAGAAATTACGACACAATTCCTATAGGAAACAGAATCCTAGACAGTTCAACCTAAGCTCCACTAGGAAAGGTAAGGTTTCTTCCTACGCATTAGCGTTCCATGCCATGATGTTAGACTTGTTCCTCAGGTTTTGATTCTTCAACTCCGGGCATTCACTACGGTAGTGCCCTTGTTTTCCACATTTAAAGCAAGTACGAGTTCTTTGTTTGTTAGCAGTAGTAGGATTCCTACAATCCCTTGTCAAATGGCCGACTCTCTTGCAGTTCGCGCAGTTTACAATGCACGGGCCATTGTGGTGAAATGTGCACTTGTTGCATAACGGTAGATTTCCAGCATAGTTTTTCTTGTTGATTGGCCTGTCAATGTGTGCTCTAAACACCTTATGCTCTTTGCTTTGGTGTTGGCTAGGGCTTCCATTGTGGTTACCTTCCCACTTCCTCTTGTTGCTAGCATTCTCTACTAGCTTACCCTTCTACTGTTTGGTCTGGCACATTGACTCGCGAGTCATGCGGGTCTTTGTCTCATAGATAGCAATAGTCTTAATAGCATTAGCCAATCGCTAGGCTATAATCTGCTCAATTCCGGTAAAACTCACCCCTTGATTCGTAGTTGTCATTGTTCTACAAGAAATATAATATATAATGAGATTTCGTCTAAAGTAACATCACGATACACAGCAGTCGCAAGATGACGTAGGTGTTTTAACCGTATGAGGTGGGTGTTCAATTCGATAAGGTAACTACTGGGATCGGCGAACGGTGACATGTTTCAATGTTATGCAAAACGGTATTATGTATAGTCATGAAAAGTTTTAAATACCATTGTGTCATTCATAATGTCTTTGAGAAATGTTCTAGTATTTATATAGATAATTTCTTATATAAATAAATGTAATATATACGCAAGGGAAAGTAAGCATATATATATATATATAAGTCATGTAATCAAGTAGTGTAAGCAAGTAAGCAAGTAGTGTGTATACGTATGAAAAAGTTTGATGTGATGCAATGTTTGTGAAAACGGTTATAGTCTAGGTAAAATATGCAACTTAGTTCTCTATAACCTTGGTTCTGAATACCAATCTGTAACACCCCCAAAATGGGTCGCAGCGGAAAGTATGTCCGGAAGCGTTACTTCATAATACCATGGCACAAGATATGTGAGAACGACCTCTAAATGAGTCATTTGAAAAGTAATCTCGTTGCTTTAGTTGAAATATACATTTGTCCCAAGGTTTGCATCATCATGAAAAGCATAAAAGTAATACAACGAGATTTGATAGTTTGTATGCAGATAGAAATCCATGAATGTGTTCTTGAAAAGTTTAGACTCCAATGCACATCAAGAACGTCAAGTAGCTTGTTCACCTGAGAAATACATGCTTAAAAGTGTCAACATAAAGTTGGTGAGTTCATAGGTTTTTGTAAGTATAAATGTTGGATCAAAGATTCATAAAGTGTGTATGACCATTGTAACCTATACAATAGTCACAAAAATGTAAGTATAAATATTGAAATCAAAGATTTATAAAGTGTGTGTGACCATTGTAACATATACAATAGTCACAAAAATGTGATTACGACTGCACTAAGTTCATAACACTGAGGCTCCGACTTGTATGTATGCCAATCTTTTCAGGCACTGTAAGTGTTCATGTGAATGTAGTTCAATGTTCCGACATGGTATACGTCCGTTAGTTCAATCCGTCGAACTAGTGAGCGCTACTCACCCGAACGGGGATGTCAATCCCAAATAGATCTATTTTATAACATTCGCGCTTACCCACCGTAATTAACAGTTCATGCCACTTAAGCTAATCCGTAATCATTTGAATGAAAGTAAAGTTGTTGCGTCCATAAGTGAAAACAAGTAATGTATCCCACCGCGAGATATGTAAATGAGTGTGTAACGAGTTTGTAAACGAGTTTGTAATGAGTATGTAAACGAGTATGTAAATGAGTATGTAAACAATTTTGTAAACGTGTATGTAAACGAGTATGTAAACAAGTTATGAAATCAAGTATGTAAACGAGTTTGTAAATGCGCATGTATTCTCCCCCAAAAAATCCAAGAACAAAAAAGATGTTAAAGTATATGTAAAACGAGTAAAACATGGGGCTATAAACTCACCTCAAGTGAATGTATCGAATGTAGTAACAATCAACAAAGTGTATCGTCACGAATAGCTGGAATGCAACCTAATTAATTATAGGTCGTATGAGTGTAATGTATTTGAATAAATACCACATATATATTATAGAGTTATATCACCACCTAAAAGTGTTTGTTTCATTTATAAGATTGAAACAATATTTAATTCTTGACTTTTAACATAAATGATACAAGTAATTGTCCGTTTGATGAAAAATATTATCCTGCCAACAATGATTATTTGTTAATAATAATAGATTTTAATATTTATAGTAATTTATATAGAATGATATTATATAAAAAGTTTATTTGTTCTTATAAAATAATATATATAAAGTTACAAACATGTAAAATATTATATAAGTTAAAACAAAAGGAGAGCATTTATTATCTTGAAGGTATTTATATAGCCCAATACGGACCGGCGGAAACACCTGTAATCCACTTTTTATGTTCAAACAGCAACTTTTTGTAGTTTAAAAAAATAGTGCACAGAAGTAAAATAGTGTATAGAAATCTTAATAAAATCATTATTTATATTTATAAATACCATATTATTTTATATTTTATGGATTATAGATTTGTAGTAAATATAATAATTTTTTCTTGTACATGACAGAAACATTTAAAACTTATTTATAAAATTACTTTTTATAAACTCAAATATCGATATCTTGTAAAAGTTATAACTTCTTCATTTTATTTCCATTTATAACGTTCTTTATATCCACGGTTTCCTATTGAGATGATCTAACATAATAAAATATTTACAGAATTTATAAAATTCTATACGGTCACAGTTTTATGAAATAACTTTTTATAAAAACACTTATATATATATTTAATTACCGTAATCTCGTAAAATTCATAACTCATTCGTTATAGCTCTGTTTTTCAAGTTCCTTATATATTCGGAATCCTCATGAAATGTACTATTTAATTATCAGGTCTATACAATTTATAAAATTTCGTATTTTTACAGAATGTGTAAATTGTTCGGGTATATAAGTTTTATAAATTGTTTTTATAAGTTTCAACATTATTAAATTATTAAAGTCACTAATTTAATAATACACATCTTTATATCTATGTCCTCTAATTTATACACCATCAATTTTATGTCCCAAATAAAATATCCTCCCAACCCAATTATTTTTATTAATAACACAACTTAGATATAAATAAAATTTTAACAATTAATTCCTAAATTAATTTTATAAATTATTCAACACTTGTATAAAATATGTTCTTGTATTCTAACACATTTTAAACATTATTTCATCATGGTTAAGTATTTATTCGATTATGAACATGCTTGTTTTATTTTATAAAGTTTATAAAATAAATACTAGATGGTGATTTAACTATATAAGAATTATATATGTATGAGAATGAATGATTAAGAACGATTAGGGTTTATGTTAGACCTTGTGTGAATGAATGTAGATGATAAACACAATCTAACTCAACACTTCAACCCAAAATCCTTGTAAGAAACCCTAATTTTCTTCTTGAAAACCAAATTTGCTTCCTTGTGAAAACCCTTGTTTAAATAAACCCAAGCTTCCACATACCCTTAATACACCTTAGATATTAAACCTAATAACACTTGTATGCTTGTAATCTTGTTAAAATGAAAACTATGGAACTTTCTTGTTCACTATTTCTAGCCGAGACTTAAGAGAGAAAAACAAAAGGAATGTGTTTAATTTTCTTGAAAATGAATAAGTGTGTGTGAGGCTTGCATCAAGGCTTCCTTTTACAGTGAAACACATGCTAAAACCACTTCATAAAACCATTGAAGGGAGCACAAAAGGGGACGGTTTCATAAGGGATGAGTAAGGCTTTTAAATAAAACAAATCACTAGTTTCAAGTGTTGGAGACATGTTAGATGTGATGGATTAAGACAATCTCCACTTAGCATGCTAGCTCTTGAAACTTTTATGTTTTCATGTGAATGAGAATATCCAGGAGACCAAATAGGTAGGTTTTTTAACTTATTTTTAGTATCTAGTATGTAAGCGGTGTGTTGAAGTGTGTAAGAGATGGAATGATCAAAGCATGCAGGTTTTCTTTCTCATCCTTTCTACTGTATACAACTCAGAACAAAATGAAGCATAGAAAATAAAGGTGTAAGATTCTTGGAGGCTAGATGTGGAGTTACATAGAATGTTTTATCCAATGGTTAACACATATTATAGTTTAAGAGTTAGTAGGGAGTTGTTTGATTTAATTTGTTTGTGTACACATGTTATAGAATTGAATATGGGTGTAAATGTATGAGAGTTTGCATAATTTTTGGGTATTGTTTATAATGGTGGGTATTTGTTGAAGTATGGATGGGTTTATGGGTTTATATGCATGCAAAAATGTAGTTTATTGCGAAACGTAACCGTTTTACGTAACGAAAAATTAAAAAGTGAAAAGTCATAAATTATCTTCGTAAAAATGATATAACACTTGTTTGACGTAAAATTTTATTTCTTTGATGCCCGTTTACATTGATTGTTGATTTTTAGTTTACGCGATTTAACTAAACGGTTGACATTAAAAGTGAACGCGTAAAAGTTTAAAATAAATAGTTGAATATTTATTGACGTAAAATGACTTGAAAATGTGGATTGTTACAAGGTATGCAGCCATCATTGTGGTATACTTTTTTAGAACCTAAACCTCTACTCTGAGCCAGTCTACCTTAGCGGATGTCAATTGTTACACCATGTTGGGCATCGCCCTACCGTATCTTGATGTGACATCGTTATATTCTGTTTGCAATCACAACGGGTAAAATAGCTTTTTAAAGCTTAGTTATTCGTCTCTGTTGACGTTATGTTTTGTCATTAATAAAACCTTAGCCTAAGTTGATTGTAAAACGTTTTGTTTAAAACTGGTTTATTTGTATAAAAAAACTTATGAATGCAAAATGTGAAAAGAGGTTTGATCATAATGCAACATAACAAACATGTATGAACCTGTGTTGCAACATATGAGGAGTCGAGACACGGAGAGATGTTGATGTATGTTGAGACAAAATACAATTACGAGTAACTTGTACATTTTACGTTATGTATTACAAGTTACGTGTTTGTCATCAACAAAACAAACGAGGCTGTGTAGATTAAATATCATAATATTTGCACTAACAATCTCCCCCTTTTTGTTGCATCCGCGTACTACATTTACATTACCTTTCTCCGTTTACACTCTTTATCTCCCCCTTTTTGTTGATGACAAACAAACGTGTAAACATAATATTTCGTAAAATGTAAAGTTACTTGCATCCGCGTACTACCTTTACATTACCTTTCTCCTTTTACACTCTTCTCCCCCTTTTGTCAAAACAAAAAGGGTGTGTCCTTGGAGTTTAACTTCATTGAAAAGGCGAGCTTGCATCATCCCTGGTGAAGTTAAATAGTCGACTCTAACCCCTTATGTTGTTGCATCTCTAGGTAAGTGTCCTTGGTCTATAGTGGATTCATGGATCAAATTTGAAAGCTTTACCTACAAAACGGTTAGTTTCGTGCAACAACAAAATATGATAACTATATGATGAAGAAAATGACATCTTTCTTTTGGCCGAAACACAAAAGGATTTTCAAAAAGTAAGAATGATGATGAACGCATGCATGCTACCCCTTGACGAGTGCTCCCCTTTGTTCAAGGCATCAAGATATGAAAAAAATCTACAAACAAAAATTAGTGCAAAACTAGATTCGTCCTTGGACGAGTAAAATATATACAACAAAGTATATATAATATGCATGCTATGAAATCTCGACGGAAGCTCCCCCTTGCTTAAGGGCGTCAAGTATGATCCTACAAAACAAATGATTAGTGCAATAATAGCTTTTATCCGTAGACAAATATGTCATATACAACAAGTGTATAGATGACTCAATATGATTTCTTGACGAATTCTCCCCCTTGCTCGAGGGTGTCAAAATGAACCTACAAAAATAAAAATGAATGATGCAAACTTCATCCTTGGATGAGTAAGCCATATACCACAAAGTGTATATGCTTGAACCTACAAAAAGAAAACTTAGTGAAATATGTACTTCGTCTTTCGAGGAAGTCATATATAATAAGATGTGTATATGATATGATATGACTCTTCTAGAACTAAAATGAAATATGATTCACTAAAAGGAACTCCTAGAAAAGTAAGCTAAAACGTATAATCCTATTACTTGCATCATCGTGGTTGGTTTTGGTGGCGAGGTTGTTAAGGTTGAAAGGATGTGTTTGGGAATAAGACACATTTCGTTACGAAATTCACTTGGCTTTTGACAATATAGGCAAATGAGCTTATGAGTATCGAGATATGTAGAAGGTGATTTATCCTTCATAAGTTGAATTGGTTTTGAGTCACTGGTAGGGTTGTGGTTATGGTGGTGGTGGAGGAAGGATTCATGATGATTCTTTTTGTACTGAAGACTCAGTGGAAGACTCAAGTTAGTAAAAGGGTTTAACTCAAAATCTTACCTTGTTGGGTTGATGAAGCAATAGAGGTGATAGATATGACAATTTTGTGTGTAGTAAAATAGGTGGCGGAAGATGGTGATGACAATGCAAGCAACTAACAATGTATGCTTATTAGTAAAGTAGTGATGATGAATATGCATGTATGAACATGTTAATGAAAGAGATATGGGTTAAGGTATGATATATGTGCGAATGAGCACAAATTATCTTGATAAAGAAATCGATCTTAATCGACCTACACAAATCCAAACGAGTTAGTGCAAGATAGAAGCAAGAATATCATTTCACAACATGATAGTTCAAACATTTATACCAACAAGTATGAAAGAAAAACTTCTTCAAGTATTATCACACGAATGACTTTAACAAGTAGACACATAGATAGACATGTATATGAACAAAACATGTTTTCAAATAGACACACAAAAGGCGAGCTTGCTTTACCTACAAAACGGTTAGTTTCGTGCAACATAAAAATATGATAACTATATGATGAAGAAAATGACATCTTTCTTTTGGCCGAAACACAAAAGGATTTTCGAAGAGTAAGAATGATGATGAATGCATGCATGCTCCCCCTTGACGAGTGCTCCCCTTTGTTCAAGGCATCAAGATATGAAAAAATCTACAAACAAAAATTAGTGCAAAACTAGATTCGTCCTTGGACGAGTAAAATATATACAACAAAGTATATATAATATGCATGCTATGAAATCTCGACGGAAGCTCCCCCTTGCTCAAGGGCGTCAAGTATGATCCTACAAAACAAACGATTAGTGCAATAATAGCTTTTGTCCGTAGACAAATATGTCATATACAACAAGTGTATAGACGACTCAATATGATTTCTTGACGAATTCTCCCCCTTGCTCGAGGGTGTCAAAATGAACCTACAAAAATAAAAATGAATGATGCAAACTTCATCCTTGGATGAGTAAGCCATATACCACAAAGTGTATATGCTTGAACCTACAAAAAGAAAACTTAGTGAAATATTTACTTCGTCTTTCGAGAAAGTCATATATAATAAGATGTGTATATGATATGATATGACTCTTATAGAACTAAAATGAAATATGATTCACTAAAAGGAACTCCTAGAAAAGTAAGCTAAAACGTATAATCCTATTACTTGCATCATCGTGGTTGGTTTTGGTGGCGAGGTTGTTAAGGTTGAAAGGATGTGTTTGGGAATAAGACGCATTTCGTTACGAAATTCACTTGGCTTTTGACAATATAGGCAAATGAGCTTATGAGTATCGAGATATGTAGAAGGTGATTTATCCTTCATAAGTTGAATTAGTTTTGAGTCACTGGTAGGGTTGTGGTTATGGTGGTGGTGGAGGAAGGATTCATGATGATTCTTTTTGTACTAAAGACTCGGTGGAAGACTCAAGTTAGTAAAAGGGTTTAACTCAAAATCTTACCTTGTTGGGTTGATGAAGCAATAGAGGTGATAGATATGACAATTTTGTGTGTAGTAAAATAGGTGGCGGAAGATGGTGATGACAATGCAAGCAACTAACAATGTATACTTATTAGTAAAGTAGTGATGATGAATATGCATGTATGAATATGTAATGAAAAGATATGGATTAAGGTATGATATATGTGCGAATGAGCATAAATTATTTTGATAAAGAAATCGATCTTAATCGACCTACACAAATCCAAACGAGTTAGTGCAAGATAGAAGCAAGAATATCATTTCACAACATGATAGTTCAAACATTTATACCAACAAGTATGAAAGAAAAACTTCTTCAAGTATTATCACACGAATGACTTTAACAAGTAGACACATAGATAGACATGTATATGAACAAAACATGTTTTCAAATAGACACACAAATAGGAAAAACTAAGAAATGAAGAGGTCATAGGTTGAAACTATCTTAAACAAGGCATAGTACGCATTCGAAAAATATTGGATAGATCTATGAAATTTTAAAGGACTTAAGAGCTAGATAGATCAAAACCAACTATTAGACGACCTTAATACAATTCTAAATAATCGAATTTAAGTGTCGAATTAAAAAGTAAACTACCCCAAACGGCAAAAATGCCTAATGTAGAACCGGCTAGCCGGTTCCATTGGTTCAACAGAACTGACTTTGCTGCAAACAAAACCGGCTTGTAGCAGCCAAGGTTCCTAAAATCCTCTAGTAGTGAACAAAATGAATTTTAATCCTGATTTTCACTTATATTGTTGATAAATTGGTCATACTAGATTAATCTAAAATCATATAGGTAAGATTCAACGCTTATACCCTACATATTTTGATTATTCCAAACACTCCTTAATACAACAAGAAAATGAAAATGAAGAAGTATGAATTGCATAAAAACCAACCACAAGCATAAACGATTCAATTTACAAACAATCATTCAAGGATTCAGACATAAACAATATGAGAAATAAGAACATTTATACAAGAGCATGTTCCAAGTAGTTCAACCAAACACAAGCATAAGGAAGAAGATCATTTAGATTATAAAATCAATTGCACTAACAATGATGCTACGGATATGCGACAAAAGGAAACAAATAGGCACGAAATCTCTTATTGCATTTGAGTCTGTTTATTTATGAAAAATAAGTATCAAACTTGTTATATTGTTCCATCGCTTGTTTGTCGATTTTGGTTCTTAATTAAAATAATGTGGCTTCAAAAGGAAGATCCTAGACTTCTACAAGTATATCAAAAATACATAACATAAGAGCAAAGGTAGCAAATAAATCATGTGGTAATGTCATATAAGGGACAAGATGCAAAGATCATGCAAACCATGTTTAAGCATGTATAAACTAGGACATTATACGGATAGATTTAGGATAGCCAACAAGGAACAAGAACTATCAAACATAGATATATCCATATCAAAATCATCATGTATCAAAATGACAAATTACGAGATCATACGAGACATCATATACGAGACAAAATTACTTCTAATGCAAACATCATGTAAGTCATGTTTAAGCCTTAACATTTAGTAACATGAGTACAAGCATAAAAACATTTAAAAAGGAAACAAAACCTTTCCTAAGGATTACGCATTTTTCAATTAATCGAATAGATATCAATCACTAAGATAACGACAAAGCAAATGATCAAACAGGAACATATAATCAACACATGTATATGCAAAGCAAGATGTCATGATAGACTAACGAAGGAAAGATCATATATACAACTAGTATGGAATAATTCAAATTAATGGTGTTTAGTAGATGGAGAACAAGTTAATGAACTAATGGTTATAGAGGAACGACAAGGATGAAGTGGCAACATCAAAATGTGTAGATAATTTTAATGAAGTACTTTTGAAATGCTCCTTTTTCAACAAGACAAAAATATTTTAAACTTTTGGCGAAAACGCCATGCCCAAAAAGTGACATTTTGTTATTATTTTGTAAACTACAAATCAAAAATTAAGACTATCTAGGCTCAATTGCCTTTTTATCATGGCGAGTGGCACAAGTTCTAACTCTATATGGTTGATTTTAAATAAAATTCCCAAAATGACCCATTTTTCACAAAACTTGTTGTCCCGATTTTATATATGGATAACTTGACCGAAACACGGCTTCATAGCATCAAAACTTCCAGAATTTATTCATAAAATATATACTTCAATATCAAATGCACACTTAATCTAAGTGAACCGTGGAACCTTTCTTTATGGGTTTTTGCCAAACATTAGTTTTGACCCATTTTAACCAAAACAATAACTTATTACTTTAACCCGCTTTGAAAAAAAAATTAAAGCTACAACAAGACATCACTACACTTCATCTTTACTTTAATATTTCAGATGAAACAATCAAGTTGCTAATCTCACTTTAATGTGTACAATTTTTATGATGATATTTGTCAAAACACTTATCTAGCATACTTAGTCTTCTTCTCAAGGTTTTACTTAGTAATTGAGATGATCTATGATTTTGATATATCATATGCAAACAATAATATATATGTCTATATGAGGAACACAAGACCTAGCATAAGCCCTATTGTGCGAAAACATAAAGATGACAAACAAATGAGCAGATATGCCAAACAAGACACTTATTATCCATAAACAAACAAGACGCAAAGATAAGATGTAAACAAGGCAAATAAGTAGTCATATAGCACATCACACATCAAGTCATTAATTTTACTAATGAGAGATACTAAAACATTTACAAAAAAAACATTTTTGACAAAATTATGAGTTAACCCAAACACCCCTTTTGAAACTATATTGTTTCTTTTAAGAATCAAAATTGACATATAAGCGAAGGAAAATACATGATAAGGTTGGCATTTATGTTTCACAGATAAGCAAGCTCAAATGTAATGAGAGATAAGCATACAATCAATATATACAAGCAATGCAAACTAGAACGACTAATTATATATCATATCATACAAAAAGTTCTTTTCGCCTTGTGTTGAATATGACGATGTATACGAAGCTTGATTAGTGACCAAAATGCTTTTATTTTCAAAAAGGATGTATCAATGTTCAAAGAATACCAACTCAAATTGCCCGACTCAAAAGTTTGAGTTTCCATGTTAATACGAAATTTGAAATTTTAGACACTTTGTAGTATTTTGAAAATTCGACTTACTTAGACTTGTAATCAGATCCTTTAACCTATTTTATTAGAAAGTAGACTCAATTATCTTCGAAATGGTAGGTGGCACGACTTGCACGGATTTACGGTTAAGTTTTTACGACCTTTTGAAGTTGATCAAATTTTAGCAAAGCGTACTATAGAACCGGCTGGCCGGTTCTGTTCCTTAAATGGAACCGGCTTGTTATCGAACATAACCGTCGGTCTGCACGAATTTTCCAAAAATGCTTATTTTGACCCCACGAAAAGATTTAACACTTGGTAGGCTTTATATAACAGATTTTAGACCTTATTCAAGCTTGTATAACAACGATATTCAACAATCAAGACTTCTAAGAATAAAACAACGACATACTTTTCATATTAAGTCCCGCTTTTCGGATAGTTTGATACACGGATCGTACTCGGTTTTGAAAACCATTTGTTTTGAAAACTAGAGCCACATGGCTCTGATACCAATTGTGGAAAACGTAGAGGGGGGTGAATACGTTTCCGATTAAAATTTAAAACTTTCGTATCAAATATCCGAACAATCGCGACTTATTATGAAAAGTATCGATTATAGTCTATGACTATATGTAAAATGGAAAGCATATATAAAGCAAGTTGTCACAACACAATCATAAACATCTAGCCACAACATAAACATAATTAACGAGTAAAGAGATAGTGATATGTAAAAGAGAAAGCAAACCGAACGCGATGATTTATAGTGGTTCGGTCACGGAGCTCCTCTCCGCCCTACTCCACTCCCCGAGTACCCAACTCGAGAGTTACTTCACTAGATCAACAAACTCCCTTCTCGGCGGAGAAAACCTTACACAACTTCGCTTACACTTTATCTGGTACAAAGCTAAATACCGAGTCCTAACAAAGGTAGAACCAACCCATCGTCGCTTTACACTTTATCTGGTACTAAGCTAAATACCGAGTCCTAAACACCGGGAGAACCAACCCATCATCGCTTATACTTTATCCGGTACAAAGCTAAATATCGGGTTCTTACACAAAGGGTAGAACCAACCCAAAACCCCGTTATGTTTTATGGCCCAACATAACAAACCTTGTGTTTTATGGCACAAACACATAAACCATCTAGTCTAAATCAAATGATACAAAGAGATGATACAAATGAGTATAGAATGATGATCCACGACAAGTGTGTCTAATGGATATGAATGCCTAATCTAAATTAACTTCCATTGATGAGAAGCCTTTAAATGGATGTAGATGATGAGATCTCCAATCTTGTAGATCTTTATATGGGTATGTTTGGTGGTGGATGGAAATGACAAGATCTTCAAGGCTTGCTTTGGTTGGATCATCATAAGAGTATGCTTACAACAAGGTGAATGTTAGAAACATTATGATCACATAAGCATGAGGGTGTTTAATGACTATTGCTACTGATCTAAATGAGTGAGAAATGCATAGAAAATGTGTGCTCAAATGGTGAGAAACAGCTTGGTATTTATAGGCTAAAAATCCACTGTAGCCTGGTTCCGCCAGTGCTATTGAATAAGGGAACTGACAGCCAAAAGCAAGGGCATCAGCCTACAGTAATACAATCTAAGTTTAGATTTGCAAAATCTTGTAAGATCATATGTAATCTTGGTGGATTTTATCTAGATTTGCTAAGATATTTAAAGATATGGTGATTTCATGGATGAGGTAAATATTACAAGCATTTTCCTTTTAATGAAATGTGTTTAAGTAAAATATGTATATACTTAAAAAGTAAGTTACTTGTGTTTAAAAATATGCAAAGTGTGAAATGAGGTTTGATCATAATGCAACATAACAAACATGTACGAACCTGTGTTGTAACATACGAGGATACAAGACGTCGATAGATGTTGATGTATGTTGAGACAAAATATGATTACGAGTAACTTGTACATTTAACGATATGTATTACAAGTCACAATTTTGTCATTATCAAAACAAACAGGAATGTGTATATTAAATACCGTAATATTTGCACTAACAGGAACATCACATAGACATGACGCTATATGGACCACTTTCGAGCACCCGACTGAAATCTCGCATTTCAGAATCCCAGGAAAACTAACAACTATAAAACAATAGAAAATCCACAAAGCCTTTCGATGAAAACCTTTATCACTTCTGAAGAACATTCAAGCTAGCCTTCAAAACTAAGTCATTAGAAAAACCAATAGAGAACTTCATTTTGAGAAAGCGGAACGAACAAGGAAAGACAGCACAACATGCTAGGTACCTATACTTCTTCCTACACCACAATACATGATAACTCGAGTTGAATTTCAGGGCGAAATTCTTTTAAGGGGGTTGAATGTAATAACCGGTAATTTTCCATAGGTCTTCGTATTCTAAAATATTATGACTATATGGCTTCATATTACTATTTCGTTCAAATTTCTATGAGAAAACTCAGAGTTGACTTTTTTACGCTAAACGGTTATGATTTAACCGACTGTCAAATGCCAAATTTCTATAATATTGAATCATTTTGATTCAAATTTCTATATTCTAAACGTCTACGATATCACTTAATCACTTACCGGGAAGTCTTCCCGTGCATAGCGAAAAACGTCATCAACGCGTACCGGCACAACAATAAATTAAATTACGTCTAAATACCTTGGGTCATTTTAATAAGCTTATTCTAATGAGTTATTTCATATCTCTCAATAACGTTTTCATAATATATGATATTACGGGTTACGCTTAGAGTTAACGGAAGACGAAAAACTACACGAAACTTAAACCAAGTCCGATACACTAAAGAAAAACAATGCTTTTAATCAATTTCTTCGACGGTTCTAAGATGTCTAAACGCGATTTGTAACATATACTTAATTTCAAGAATACTCGGGTTTCGATTATTTTTAAAACTAGACTCGATATGCACCCGACACAAGACGAAAGATCAAATAGGATCCCTTGTCTCTGGTACCCTAACTGGCCACCACAAAGGAAACATGCTACCAAGAATATTGGAGCTCAATGTCCTCTCTTTTGTCTACATCACTAATTTAAAAATACACACTTTTATTTCATCAAAACATCAAACAACAAACTCTCCCTTCCTTCTCTCTTTTTGTACCGGACAAACCACAAAACCCACAAGAAACAATACATTTTCGACATTTATCAAGAACACGGAAGCAAGGAAACACACGGGTCAAATTTTAGTGATAGTGGGTTATTAAAAACAATATTCGGGTTGTTTGTTCGAGCTTAAAATCCTTCTTTGAAACCCTCTTTGGTAAGTTTCTAGATTTCTCAAATCTTGGTACTTTTGGTAGTCTAATGATGTTCCCATGCTAGTTGTACAATGCGTTTGTAAAATCTAAACTCTAAATTTTTTGAAAAAAGGATTAAAAGGGTGCGTTGGGTTCGGCGTGAGCAAAGGAAAAACAAAAGGAATATGACATTTAAATAGTTTGGTTTTGTTGGTAAAATAACATTTGAGGTCACATACTTATTTCTATTTTGGCTTATTTAATAAGCACATAAGTGCTTATTGGACTTATTGGATTTATTTGGGCTCGCATAAGTCTCGGCCCAACAAGAGAAAACAAAGGGTTTTGTAATTTTGGCTTATTATAGTTTCGGCTTATTCCAAAGTGCTTATTTTGTGGCTTATATTCACACTTATTTGGGCTTATAATAGCTTGTTATTGGGCTTATGAAGCCACGACCCAATAAGGAAAATAAGTCATGACTTATCTTGCCCTATTGGCCATAACTTAATATTTCTTAGACTTATTTCCCTTGCTTATTGATAGCTTATTTGAAACTAAAAAGATTTCGAGCATGTGGGTTTATTTCTAGCTTATTCGTGGTCCATATAGGCCACATGGGCTCACGGCCCAATAAGCCAAAATAAGCCGTAGCTTATTTTATGACTTATTGGTCTCGGCTTGTATTTTTGACTTATATTCTAGCTTATTTTTATAACAAAGTGCTATTTGCTTAATCGTAGACTTATTGGACTAATTATCGGGCTTATTCTATTTTTACAATGTCTATTGGGCTTATGCGTAATAACCGGCCCAACAAGGTTCAATGATACTTTGGCTTATTTTGACTTATTGGTCTAACTTATTTTGGCAAACAAAGAGCTTATTATCTTATCCTAATGCTTATTGAAATATTTTTGGGCTTATTGGGTTGTAAAATACTTGTGTGGGTTTATTGGGCCGAAAAGCCCAATAAGGTATAAATACTTTTGTTTTCATACAATCGAGCTAACTATGAAACTCACATTGGACCTCAAGGCCAAAAAAACTAATAGACTAAGTTTGGGCTTAATTCAAAACGTCTAATGAACTAAACACTTGGACTAAAAATAGTAACTAGTGAAATTGGGCTTACATTATATTTATGGCTCATTTAATGCGAAACATGTAAACTTAAGCTTCTAAAACGGATTTTTAAGCGAGTTATGCTTATATAAGTAATGTTGACTAAAATAGTCGTTTGAAGAGTTTATTTAGATGAAACGTCACGTAAACGTAGATTTTGGCATTTTGTCGGGAAATCTTTTGAAGGAAAGTGTTTGAAAACCATTGGAAAACGTTATTAAACGAACGGGTCATGCCAAATTTTTTATAAATAGCTCACACTTAGGAAAAATCTTAGGAAACTCATTTTCTTATAATTCGACAAAAGGACGAAATCACTGTTTTATTTAAATACTAATTCATAATTGATAAATGTTTGTGCCTAAACACAATAAATAAACTGAAATGTATACTTATAATCATGACACGAACTAGTTTCAAAAACTCGACAAACGAAAAAACACGATTTTTATAAAAAAAACTCCTAACACCTATATTATGCGTCTAAAACAGTGTTAATACTTATATCAATGATGTGTAACCAAATTAACTTGGGGAAATGGGAAAATGCCGAAGCATGTTTAAATTCTTGACTCTTGATTTTTATTTCTTTAATCCTCAAATTCTAATTTATTTAATTATTAGTTCTAGATTCTTAATTATCTAAATTCTTATTTCCTTCTCAAATTCTTAGCTCTTATTTCGTGTACGTCTCTTTATCTATTAGAAATCTCACGTCTTTAATGCCGTTACTCTTTTCTTGACCACCTCGCACTGAATTCATCTCTAAATTCTTAACACTCTATTATGTTTTGGAATGCTAATCCTATTCTTAAATAACTACGTATCAGTATCGCACTTTGACCCAAGTGCATCGAGTCAAGCTACCTAACCACAACACAACAAGGATACGAAATCTTTCATGACAATTATGCAAACACTTTTATAAACTCTAATACAAACGCTTGTGCAATAAATCATTTTCATAAAACATATTACTATGGTAGAACTTGCTAATAGGTCGTGGCAGGGTACCGTTGCATGTTTAGTTGAAGATCATCTAGTTCAGCTACTATCATCTTATTTGAGGTGAGTTCTCGTAGCCCCACTTTTCAAACTATTTTTAGTTGGGGGAAAATGATACTCAAATCTATTTCAAACTGCTTTTACTACTGTGCTCAAACTATAATCATGTTTTTGGACAATGCTATGTGCCTATGATTGCTGATGTGAATGCCATGAGGTCTATCTATTCAAGTTCTATTTGAACATTTATTCATGCAAATTCTATCTAGACTTTTGCATAAGAGTACTTAGCCGACTGTGTAGCTCTAGCTGGTAGGCGATAGGTTCGGAGGACTATAAACACTTAAATGACTATTGATTTGGTGAATTGGGTTGGGATACCCTGGTATGATGTGTTGAAATTCTAAATTCTACTGCTTGCATTCTACTTTTATATTGCACTATTGTCCACTCTTAAAATTCTAGCACAACAACTGGGTTTACTTCTAAACCTACGAGCTCACCAATTTTATGTTGACCTTTCAAGTATCATTTTTCGGTGTGATCAACATTTATTTACGGAAGGTATATGAAAATCAAAGACCTCCGCTACTAGGATATTTTTCCAAAGACAAGGGTTCTCAACTATTTAAGACTGCATTTTCTAAACGTTTGTAATCCAAACTTCTTGTAACAAAGTATGGTGTATCTTGTATCTTGTGCGAGGTAATCATAATGTCGCACCTCGTGTTTCCGCTCTTAGCGAGGTGTGACAATCCGAGCCTTATATGTATTTGTTTCCTATTCTTGAGAGCTTATCAACGCCTATAACATAAGATGAGATGCCATACGTATAGATAAGCTGCTCAAGAATAAGAACGTGCAACAACGGTTTGGCTTTCAATGACAGTCCCTATCTGAGCTTGTCTCGGATTACTGTTCCAGAGTGGAAACATCGTACGCGCAATGTTTTGAATATTCATCAAGTGTGTCGTTCCCTTTTTCTGTTTATTTTTTTCTTTCCTTTTCCATTTATTACCTCTTACGGGACTTTTCGTCATAAGTTGACTACTAAAGTCTAATAACAATGTTCTTAATGACAACTACTATTTAAACACTCCGCATGGTCCGTTGTTTCTATTAACCCTTAGCATGCGACAAAGATGCCGTTTCATGCTCCGCGTTGATAGACGCATCAGACCTTATGTAATCCTTTTAGTCGTGGTTATTCAATAATGATTCACCATCGATGGTAACATCCATTAACTTATGTGTGTTTTGATACGTTGTATTTGTGTTGCACTAAGAATCGAAAGAAGAAATCGTGTCACTAAATAGTGTCGCCATCTCCTCTTCCAATTTCCCTTGATACGCCAATTCTGTGTATTAAAACATAAATACATTAACGACTGTTACCACCGCTGCCGCCTCAAATCGCGATACACAAAATTTTAAAAAGCAAAAACACATAGTCATTGGCACACATTAGTACGTTACGTTGTTCATAGGTTGTTGGCCGAAATGGCATTGCTCAATTGATTAGCAAGGAACAACAAGTCCAGCACTCCGTAGCAAAGCACGAGATGAAATCGGTATTCCATAAATGAAAGAGTTAATTTCATAAATGGTCCTTGTGGTCTGTCCAAATTTAACGAAAATGGTCCCTCAACTTTTTTTAACGGATCCTCTCCCCATGGTTGTGACCCATAACGGGTTTGGTCCCTTGGGAGAGGATCCATAACGGGTTTGGTCCCCATGACCCATAACGGATTTAGTCCCTATAAGGACCAAACCCGTTATGTTTCACAATCACGGGGAGAGGTTTCATTAAAAAAAGTTGAGAGGACCATTTTCGTTAAATCCGGACGACCATAGAGACCATTTATGCAATTAACTCTAAATGAAATGTTACTCACCTCAATTTCAGGCCGAACACACCCAAAAGACCGAGTTTTAAACTCTACACCCCCTTCATTCCCAAAAACAAATCATTTTAACTACTTATTTAAAAAAATTAAAAAACAACTTTTTGAAACCCTAATTTTTATAAATTTGATTTGTGTTGAGTAAGAAGCATGGATATACGGTTTCCGCATTCGCCGTGCGAAGTTGCAAAAGTGCGCGCGCGCGTGGCTCAATTTGGAATCCTTAGTCCCGATGAGATTGTAATAATTATTTACAGTTTTTGTTATTTGCTATAGTTAAGAGGTGTTTGTTTCGGCTTGTATGTTGGCTTATGAGCTTATTTGATTTCAGCTTATATTTCATAAGCCCCAATTTTTTGGCTCATTTTGAGACTTATGGGCTTATATAAGTTTATACAAGTCTTAAAATAAGCCGGAAAATTGAGGTTTGTGAAATATAAGTTGAAATCAAATAAGCTCATAAGCCCACTTATAAGCCTAAACAAACACCCCCTTAGCACGCTGATGTAATTGCTAGGGCTGTAAATGGCTCGTTCATGTTTGTTCTTTAATTTTTAACAACAGATACATAAATGAACAGATGCGAATGCTCAAACGAATGAAGTTTAGTGTTACTTTATGCTGTTGCTGAATGTTGTGTTTGTTCGTTTACAGCCCTACTAATTGAGCAAACACAGAGTAAATGAATTTTTTTGTTATATTTGTTTAAAGCTTAAACAAATGAGTTTTTGTGTTTGTATTTGTTTCGTTAATTTAAAGAAGCTGAATGAAAGAATATAAAGGAATGGATGTCGTGTTGAATGTTTCGCTGAATGTTGCCTTAGTAATTAAGTTAAGTGCGACCAGATGTAACTGATATAGCTGTAAACAAAACGAACAAGAATGTGGTTTTCACAATCGAATAGACACAAAATGAATTTTTGTGTTCACTTTCGGACGTTAAGAAAATTAGCTTGTTGGTGTTCGTTTATGTTTGTTCATTGCTCGGTACGTGTACGACCCTAATAATTGAGTTAACGGGAACTGGCGAAATGTTTTTTTCATTTATGTTTCTTCATTAAGATGTTGAATCAGTGAACACCAAGGGTTTATGGTCCTCGGTTCATTCATTTTCTATGTCTGTTTGTTAAGAAAATGAAGCTTGTTCTTGTTTGCTTGTAATTAATTAAGATGTCGAATAAACGAATATAAAAGAACGAATTTTGTCTTGAATGTTTTACAAATTGTTTTCTGAATGTTGCCTTATTAATTAAGTTAAGTGGAAGTACATGCAATTGATAAGGCTGTAAACGAATTAACCAAGTCAACACGAATGAATTTTCTTGCTCATCTTTTATTGGTAAAGATATAAGCTTGTTGGTGTTCATTTATTTAGATACTAAATGGACCAACATAAACGAACACAAAGTAACTAATGGGCTAACAGTTTATTACGGCCCTATTAATTGAGCTAACCGGAGGCGGTGAAATGTTTTGTTGTATTTGTATAAAAGATTGGAAGTTATCGTGGTGGCTTATTATTGTTTTTCAATGTTGTTGCAGAGACAAATGTCGGTTGTGCATATAGAACATTGTGAAACCATGAAACGAGGGAAACCGAAGATAGCCGAACTTAGTGACCCGAGGCTTGGGACGATTGATAGGAAGATGAAATGTGAGACGTGTATGGCGAATATGGCTGAGTGTTCGGGTCATTTCGGACATCTTGAGCTTGCCAAACCTATGTTTCATTTCGGGCATCTTGAACTAGTAAAGAAGAGCCGAGGGGCTGTGGGGCCCAGCAGCCGCAGATTACCATTGAAGGTATGAAAATGGTTGCAGAATACAAACTACAGAAGAAGAAAAATGATGAATCAGCTTTCTGCAGAAAGAGTATGATCCTGGATTTCCTCGCAAATCATTATAAATGTTCACCTGCTGTGTTTCTTTCTTTTCAATTGCTAATAATCATCTACTTTCTCCAGGTTTTGAGTGATGAAGATTGCTTGCTGTTGGGGTTGAACCTCAAATATGCTCGTCCTGATTCGATGATCATGCAAGTCCTTCCAATACCACCACCTCTAGTTAGACCATCTATGATGATAAATACATCCGCTCGGAGCGAGGCAAGTTTCTCGATTTTGTTGTTTAGACGTATTTATCTGTGCTGCCCTCGCCTCCCAAAAAATGAAAAAGAAAACATATTAAATTTTGAGCACATGGAAGGAAGTTATGTATGTGTCCGCATTTTGTGCTAATGTACAGTATAAATGACAAAATAGGTAGTTGGGTAAAATGTTGAAGCACATTATATTCTGATGTGGGCTCAAAATTGGTCAGAGTAGGTTGACCCAAAATCTTGCAAGTTATTTGAGTGTTGCATATGTTGACAGAAGTTTTCGTTACAGATTTAATTTAATTTCTTGAACAAAGTGCTTAATAGAAATATACTTTGCTCGACTTTTGACCTGTTTGAACTATTTCCGTTTTAGCTATTTTTTCTTACCCATTTCACCCTATAGAGCTGGAACATAATTTGAATAAAACTGCCACTAAGTCAACAACCGGCCACTTTCTGAGCTTCATCTTAGAAAGTAGAAGCGCTCAACTTTGTGAGCTTCATCTCACTCGGTTCTACTAATTTCTAGAACAGGATGACTTAACTCATCAACTGGCTATGATAATAAGACACAATGAGAACCTGAGAAGGCAAGAAAGGAATGGAGCTCTTGCTCACATTATCTCTGAATTCGCCCAGTTGCTGCAGTTCCATGTTGCTACTTATTTTGACAATGAGCTCCCGGGTCAGCCAAGGGTAGACATATGCTTCCATTCATTACAATTTATAAACAGATTGTAGTATTGTTATACCCTTTTATGATAGGATTATGTCGTATCTCTTAGGCTATACAACAATCTGAAGTCGTGTCGTTCAGCTCTATATGTAGTAGGCTCAAGGCCAAAGAGGGGAGGATCAGAGGCAACCTGATGGGGAAGAGTGTTGATTTTTAGCACGTACAGTCATCACCCCAGCTCCAACCATTAACATCGATCAACTAGTATTACCATGGAGTATTGCTCTTAATCTCACATATCCTGAGACCGTCACTCCTTATAACATAGAAAGGTATGTACACATTTTTCAACCTCTATAATTTTCTAGTACTTTGTTTAATTAGCTGATGTGGTTTTTGACTTTCATTTTTCATTTTTCACTAGGCTAAAAGAGCTTGTTGAGTACGGTCCTCATCCCCCCTCCCCCCTATAAGGGAGGATGGGCAAAGGCTTGATCTTCGTTACTTGAAGAAAAGTAGTGATCATCATCTGGAGTTCCGATATAAGGCACGTTTCCTTGTAATTTTTCGGTACTAATTATGACAAATTGATATATTGTTGTTAACTTGTCGTCCTTTATACACAAAAGACATTTAAGGTAGATTTGAGGTGGCCATCAGATATGCATCCAATAGAAATTGTGGAGGCTGTTGATAAGCTTCAGGAGCGGCTGCGGGTGCGGTGGTTCCGGGTGATGATTTGTTGAGTATTGAAGCTCATAAGAATGCAACGCTGTTCTTTAGCATTCTCCTTCGTAGCACGTTTGCTAGTAAGAGAGTGTTGATGCGCTAGTACATGTTACTCGTGAGGACGTTTGAGTAGAGGTTATTGGTGAATAGATTAAGGTTTTACAGTCACTTGTTGCACTCGGGGAATGCTGAGGTGTTGTTGCTGCACAGTCTATTGGTGAGCCTGCAACGCTAATGACACTAAACACTTTCCATTATGCTGGTATTAGTGCTAAGAATGTGACTCTCGGTGTTCCTCGATTGAGAGAGATTATTAATGTTGCCAAAAAGATCAAAACCCCTTCGCTGTCTGTCTTTTTAAAGCCTGATGTCAGCAAAACGAAGGATCAGGCCCCAAAAGGCGATGAGGAAATAGAGATTTTGCGACATTCGCTCATGAAGGATGATGGCACCAAAAGGCGAGTTTCGCAAGATGTGTCAGATGAGGATGATTGTGTTTTTAAGAAAATTTGAAAGCAATATGTTGACGCGTAAATGGACACCTAACGAGGGAATTCCGCTGATATTAACAAACGATCTTCATTAAATCCGGGATAGTTAGAACAGATTTCGGATGAGAACGAAGGGTTAAGCCAAAGTTGAATGGATGACTTTGATTGTCTGAAGGTGTATATTTGTTGGCTTGTTCTGTTAGGACTCATGAGGATGTCGATGCCTTGACAACAACCAGTAATCATCTGATTGAAGTTATTGAAGTCCTTGGGATAGAAGCTGTTCGAAGGTCGTTGCTTGATGAGCTTCGAGTGGTCATTTCTTTTGATGGATCCTACGTCAATTTTCGGCATTTGGCACGGAATCAATAGGAACGATAGTGGGCCAATGATGAGATGCTCATTTGAGGAAACGGTTGACATTTTCCTTGATGCAGCTGTGTATGCCGAAACAGATTACCTTCGTGGAGTTACTGAAAATATAATGTTGGGCCAGCTTGCTCTATAGGGACGGGAGATTGTGCTCTTTTATTGAACGAGGAGATGCTACGGCAAGCTATTGATGTTCAACTCCCGAGTTATATGGATGGTCTCGACATTGGAATGACACCTGGACGCTCTCCAATGACTCCTTTCCATGATGGTTCAATGTCTCCAAGCTATCCCTACAGCCCGAGTATACGATTTTCACCGGGTATGGATGCACAGTTTTCTTCTCCTTATGTTGGTGGTATGGGCTTTTCTCCAGCATCATCACCTGGGTACAGTCCATCTTCTCCTGGTTACAGCCCGTCATCTCCTGGATATAGCCCAACCTCACCTGGCTATAGCCCGACGTCACCTGGATATAGCCCAACCTCACCAGGTTACAGTTGGTATAGTTTAACCAGTCGTACGTATTCCTCTACCTCAATGAGCTACTCAACCCACCTCACTTATTTACTCACCCACCTCACCTAGTTACAACCCAATTTCACCAAGTTACTCATCCACATCGCCTAGTTACAGCCCAACATGCCCTGCCTACAGCCCAACATCGCCAACATACAGCCCGACCTCGCTATCTTACAGCCCGATGTCACCTTCATACAGCCCAACATCACCTGCTTACAGCCCTACTTCTCCTGGGTATAGTCCGACTTCGCCAAGTTATAGTCCTACTTCACCAAGCTTACAGTCCGACTTACACCCAGTTACTCAATACATCATCGGGGACTAAGGTCAGCCCTCCCATTCCCCTCTAGACTATCGCTCTCATCCTGTCACTTAGCAGTCCAAGACTTTCTCTTTCAAGTCCATATAGCCCTACATCTCCCAACTACAGGTACGTGTATTAATCTCTTCTTTCTGAGGCTTGCTGCGTGTTTATGTGTTCATACTGAATAATGTTGTGCATTTTTTTGTTGCAGTCCTACATCACCATCATATTCTCTAACCTCTCACCCAGAGAGAGAGAGTAAGACCTTCAAGCCCTTACTGTACAGTCCCCAGCAGTATGCTCCCATCTTAGTGTGTGTGTGTGTCTCCTTTGCGAGCCCCCCGCGCTGCCCCCCCCCCGTCCGCACATTGACGCAGTTGCAGTGATAATAAGTGCTTCATAGTCAAAGACTAGTAAAATAGCGGTTGGTTTTGGGGAATGGATCATGAGCCAAACATGTGTTTTGTTAATAGTGTCGGGTCAAAGAGAAGTGGTACTTGATCAAGAATTTTGAAATCTTATTGAGAGAACTAGTTTCTTAAATATAGTTTGTCCCGAGATCCTTTTTGGCAGAGTTTTTAATACTAATTGTTGGGAGTTTTGAACTAACCTTTTATCGACCCATATAATATTTTACGTGGCCTTAAAATTGCTTATCTCAACCTTTTTTTGGAGAGCAGTTTATATGGCACCTTTGTGGCTTTTTGCCATGGGGTCCATGAGGCGACATGCTTGACTTGGTTATTGGCCAGAAAACTTTAGGGCCGTTTTGGCAATTGGGTGACATTGGAAACCTTGGTCTATCTAGGAGTCCTGAGTCCTAAATTAAGAGAGTTTGGTGGCATCGAAGACATGACTGCTGTAACAATAAAATAAACTTATATAAGTATATTATATAAGACCAGTAGTAATATATGTAATATAATATAAATATGTATATTAATCATTTAAGCATCTAGTATAACCAGCTAATGCAAACAACTAGTGTATGTATGTCCCGTGAAAAACTTTTGTATGATGCAATGTTTGAAAACGGTTATAGTCAAAGTAAAAACATTTGACCTGGTTCTCTATAACCTTGGCTCTAGATACCAATCTGTAACACCCCCAAATTGGGTCGTAGCGGAATAAGGGTCCGGGAGCGTTACTTCATATATCAATAGCACAAGATGAGAGAACGACCTCTATATGAGTCGTTTGAAAATGATACATTGGATTAAATAAATTGTTTGTTACAAAAGCCCGAAGCTTAACTTGTTCATCCTTGAAAATGTAAAGACTTTAATACATAACAGATGTTCCCAAAATGTAATGACACAAATCTTTATAGCAATGTGACTCCAAAATGATGACCACCAATGTATCCTTGTTTCTTGTACCTTATTGACCTGAGAAAAACATGATTTAAAACGTTAACATAAAGTTGATGAATTCACAGGTTTAACTAATGTATAAAGTAGGACCACAAGATTTCAAAGTGCATGACTATTGTAACACATACAATATCATAAAAATATAATTACGATTCCCTAAGCTCATGACACTGAATCTACGACATGTATGAATTGCAAATTAATGCCAACAATGTGCCCGTGTAGATGTTCAACCCGCAACATCCCAAATCCGACATGGTATACGTCCGTTGGTTCAATCCGTCGAACCTAGTGAGCGCTACTCACCCGAACGGGGATGTCAATCCCAAGTAGATCTATTTATAACACTCGCACTTACACCAAGTAATTGACAGTTCATGATTCATGGGCATAGTGGGTTATAGCTACTTAGGCAAACTCGTAATTTGTTTAAAAGTATACTTGCGTCCAAATGTAAAAAAATGCATGTTTCTCACCCTAATAATTGTAAATCATTGTAATCGTATTAAATGGGGCTATGAACTCACCTCAGTGAATGATTTGATTATATAAATCGAATATGTAAATCGTCTTGGGAAATCCGAACGCAACCTAATTAATCATAGGTCGTATGAGTGTCGTGTATTTAATATAAATACATCAATATATTTTTATAGAGTTACATCACCATCTAAATATCGTTGTTTAATTTATAAACTTGAAACAATGTTTAAATTGCATTTGTTAAATAAATGTCTAAGTATTTGTATTTGAAAAATACAAATATTATATTTGTCAAATATTTAATTATTTGTTAATAATACTTGATTTAATATTTTTGTTATTTATATAATGATATTATATAAATAGTTTAATTGTTTCATAAAATAATATTTATAAAAATATACTTGTCTTTATAATTCCTAATTAAATATCTAAACATCCAAAAATTATGAAAATCGGAAGGTTTAAGTAAAATGTCGTTTCGAACAACTTTGTAGTTTTATACTTTGGCCGAATCGGATTCGAAGGTCCTCAAAATTACTGTTTTTAGTTTCTGCAGTTCTTATATATATTTCAGCTTTTATATAAAGTTAAAAGTATATATATACTTTTTGAAAACTTTAGAAATTTATAACTTTATCATTTTAGCTCCGTTTTACGTGTTCTCTATATATACAGAATCGTAATTAAGTAATCTAACATATAAAAATATTTAAAGAATTTATACTATTGTGAAATAGTAGCAGTTTTTATAAAAGAGTTTTTATAAAAACACTTTTTACATATTAATTATCGTAACCTTGTATATATCATATCTCCTTCGTTTTAATTTCGTTTTTAATGTTCCTTATGTGAACGGATTCCTATTGAGATGATCTATCATAGAAAATATTCATATATTTTTATTAGTTTGGAAATAGATGCAGTTTTTATAAAACTACTTTTGTAAAAACACTTTTAATAGTAAATTTGTAAAATGTATAACTCCTTCGTTATAATCTCGTTTTTCATGTTCTTTACATATTTGGATTCCTCATAAGATGTACTATCATAAAAAAAATATCCTTATATTTTTATCAGGTTCGAATAGTAACAGTTTTTATAAAAACATTTTTTATTGTAATCTTGTCAAATTCATAACTCTTTCGTTATGGCTTCGTTTTTCGAGCTCCTTATATGCTTGGATTCCTTATGAAATGTACTATCATAATAAAATACTATCAAAATTTATTACACGTTTGAATTGTTACAGAATATCAAACTGTTAAGAAAATAAGTTTTATAAACTTATTTTATATACTTTCATATTTTCAAATTATTACAAGTCCTCCACTTTACTTATTAACATATCTTTCATATATATATTAAGTCCTTTAATTATTGTCCATGATTTTATGTCCAATGAAATGTCATAATCTTTTATTTATAAACTTTTATAAATAAACTTTCAATGATTTAATTTATAAACCAAATCTAAAAATTAACTAACACTTATATAAAGTGTTTCCTTGTGTTCTACCATATTTTTAACATCATCTAAACATGCAAAAAATATAATTCGAATTCATGAACATGTCTATTTGTTTTATAAACTCATAAAATAACCTAGATGTCAATTATGAAGTTGGTTTTGTACTTGTAATTACAAAATGTTGGAGTATGATAAGTAATGGTGAGCGAAAAAGAAATAATTATGAAAAGAAAAAGAAATTTATTATTTGACATCTTTTCACACTAATTGAAGAAATGGAAGATTTTGTTGAATTTTTGATATATTGTAAAAGAAAATATAAAAATATATATAAACATGTAAATGAAGTATTATAAAAGGTTAGGGTTATGAATTAGACCTTAGAAGAGTAGATGAAGATGATACACAAAATCTAACCCAAGTGTATAACCCTAATTACTTCCAAGAAACCCTAACACTTTACTTAAAAACCCTAGTTCTTCCTTAAATCAAGCCCTTGTTAAACCAATACCCAAGCTTCCAACACCCTTTGTAACACCTTAGATATGCCTAATATCAAACCTTGAATGCTTGTAATACTTGAAAAATCAAAATATGAAATGGTTTTGTGTTGATGTTTTTAGCTGTAACTTATAGGAGAGCAAAGGAGAGATGTGTTTGAGTTTTTAGTTTGAAAATGCATGTGTGTGAGTTTATTACTTGTTGCTTCCTATTTATAGCAAGGCTGGAGTTAAAATACCATCTTAATAAAATTATCAAATGGTTTGAAGTGGTAAGGGTGTGTCCGGTTTTTGGTTAGCCATTAGGTCATGTTTTAGAGCTTAAAATATTACTAGGTTAAAGGAATATGTATGGAGATAGTATGACAACCTTATAACACCCCGTGTTTTCAAGTCATTGACGACGTCGATAAATCTACTATTTATTTTTAGTGTCGTAAGCGTTTGCTTGTGATTTAATGAATTGAGTTTAAATCGCGTAAGCTAAAAATTATCGTTCAATGTAAACGGGCGTCAAACAATTAAATGTTTACGTCAAGCAAGTGTTAAGTAATTATTTTGATGATAATTATTAACTTTGTTCATTGTATTTTTATTGGTTGCGTAAATTGATTTCGTTTCGCGATAAAATACGTTTAGGCATTCCCGGAACCACCAAAACTTTTCTACGCTTCAACAAATACCCACATTTATACCCAATGCATAAAAGTTACAAAATTATGTCACTTATATCACTCTATGGCCGGATCTATAGCAATAGATACAAGAAAAATAAGAAAAATCTTGCAAGTGGTCTTTGTACTTCACTAACTCATTAAACATAGCCATGCTATGTTTCACTTGACCAAATTTTCTTCCTTAAGACCATGAACCTTGTCTCTAAGACCACTATTGCATTCTTTTTGACCAAGACTTACCATATATACATGCACACTAGAGATAGGAATTCATTCATGCAAAACACTTAGCTAAAAAGATCAAAAATCCTTCTCTTTCTCTCCTTAGCACCCCACGGCTCAAAACCCTCATATATAATAATCCATACAAAATTTTATACAACCTCTACACACCTATACACATCATATCTAAGATATTCTAAGATGTTTCCAAGCATTATCTAACCATTTTTAAGCATTAATCAAGAAAAGAGAAGTTAGGGTTTTCACTTGAAAAACTAGTGTTAATATTGTGCAAGCTTTGGTTTCTAATCTAAACAAGGGTTTAGATTGTGTTAGTCATCATCATCATTCATCATAAGGTCTTCTATAAACCTTTATACTTTTCATTTATATGATTATATGTATATGTGATGTTTATATAGTGAAATCACCATTAGGACATGTTTAACTTGTAAACTTAGATTTTTCTTGTAAATAGAGTTTTATGAACTTATACACATGTTGTATGGATGGTAATATGAAGTTATAATGGAAGTAAAACTATTGTATACCCTTGGTTAAGGTGTAAAAAGTTCATATGTAAACTTGTTAACTTAAGGTTTCTTTAATAAATTATGGTTTATAAATGTTGTTATGGACTTAATGACTTGGACTTATGGACAATATAAGGACTATGGATTATATAATATGTATGATATAGTATATTAAGAGTGTGGGGAAAAACTTGTGGAAATTACTTAGTTAAAAAGTATATAAAACAAGTTTAATAAATAAGTAAATATATAGATATTAAGGGGCTGTTTGGAATCGAATTCCAAACAGTGGATATTATGTTTTATAAATATTCTACATCTCGTAACGATTCCGAAAAGGTAAGAAACTTGTCAAACGGATAAATAACGAAAAAGTTACGCTAATTACGAGTTATACGTTAATTAATCGGGTTTATAAAATAACTTTTATAAAAATCTTATAAAACAGCAAGTTGGATATTTTTAACAAATAAAACACATTTTTAGGATTCTAAAATGATAAGAATCATGATTTTTCAATTAATAATGAAGAAGTTATGAATTTCGCAAGTTTTCGGTAATTAAAAGTTTATAAAAATAACTTTATAAACTATGAACAGTAAAAACACTATTCATGATAGAAACTTTTATTTTTGTAAACCTTATAAATTGATAGAATTTTCAATAACGAGAACGTGCTCGAAAGAATCGCTAAAAACGGAGCTATAACGAATAAAATACGACGTTTACGGGTTTTACGATGACTAAAACTATAAAAATAACTTTACAACTGGTGTGAACAGTAAAAAGTACTGTTCATCAGAGGGTCAAAAATATGAAAATGTCAAATTATGATAACTCGTCCTAATACGAAAGCGTGGGCATAAGAAACGTCAAAATCGGGCTTAAAACGCGAAAGTTACGCCAGTTTTACTACAACGGTAATTATAAACGTTTTAACTAATTAAACGCAATTTTTCCAAAACAATTAGATGGTGATTAAGCTGTATAGAATTATATGTGGTTATCAAAGTACTATATTACTAGGGAGTTTCATAATGAGGCCTCTTCGGGGTGGCGTATCGACGAGTTGCTGGATTTACGATTTAAAGTGTCCTAGCTCCTCATACGTTCACTACATGACCTCTTAATTATGATAGCCCGAACGATAGTATGATGTAACTAACATAGACCTGTATATGATGTTAGTTAATCGAAGTACATGGTACTTATACGACCTTAAATTAAATAGGTTGCATCTGACGATTTGCGTGACGCGTTATCTGTGATATTTGGATTATCAGAACTCAAGGTGAGTTCATAGCCCCACATTTTTACGATTTCAATGATTTATAACTATGGGGTGGAAACATGCTTTGTTTTATAAATTGGACGCAAGTGGATATTTTATATTGATTACATGTTTGCCTAAGTAGCGATAACCCAAGTTGAGCCCATTATCATGAACTGTCAATTGCATAGATGTAGTTGTGAATTACATTATGTGAGCGCGAATGTTATGAATAGATCTATTTGGGATTGACCATCCCGTTCGGGTGACTAGCTATCACCGGGAACGAACGTATAGCATGTCGGATTTGGGGATGTTTCGGGTTAAACATCTAATCGGGCAGAAATTGCAATATATATATTATTGCGAGAAAGATTGTCGAGCTTCAGTGTCATGAGCTTAGGTAAATGTAATCTGGTTTTGTGATGTCTGCATCCGTTGCATTATCACGGGAAAAGTCTTGCGGTCCTGCATATCATAATTTACTAACCTATGAATTCACCAACAATTTTGTTGACGTTTTAAAGCAATGTTTTCAGGTGGTCAATAGGCACGAGGTGCCAAGGATACATTGGTGATTTTGTTTTGGGATGTCATGCTAAAGATATGGTTGCATTATGTTTTGGGAAATTCATGTTTCATGAACCAGTATCTTTGTAATAATAATGATGAACAAGTTAAAGCTTCGGGCTGTTTTGTATCAAATACTTTGTTAAATCCAATGTATCAGTTTTAAACGACTTTTTGTCGTTCTTATATATCTTGTGCTATTGATCATTGAAGTAACACGCCCCGGATATCCATATTCCGCTGCGACCCAATTTGGGGGTGTTACAGATTGGTATCAAGAGCCAAGGTTATAGAGAACCAGGTCAAATGTTTTTGCTGGACTATAACCATTTTCAAACATTGCATTCATACAAATCGGTTTTTACGGGATACACACTAGTTGTTGCATTAGTTAGTTGGACTAAATGCATTCATAATTGATATACTTGGTTATAATATATTACGTATATTACAATAAGAGCCTTATATAATATACTCATATAAGTTATTTTTGCTGGTCACAGTAGTCATATCAGCTGATTCCGCTGTTACCTATACTTCTGTTTACTCTGAGGCACGATCATGGAGTATCCCATCTGAGGATCCTTACGAGGAGGCTGCCAGACAGTTGTTGGTGCAGGCACCACGTTCTCTAGAGTATGTACCTGATCTCATAAAGCTGGAGGATCATGTACCTGTGTATATTCCGGAGCCTGAGCATCCTGAGGACTTAGTGCCAGCTAAGGATGAGGCACCTACACCTCCACTACCACCATCCTTTTTATCTCCACTTATCCGACCCCCACGTACTAGAGCAACCATGGCTCAGATGAGAGCTACAACACCATCCACCTATCATCCACTACTCCTATCAGGGACCCCACCATTGTTACCTATACCACTACCTGCACCATCCACTAGCCGCAGAGCTGATATTCCTGAGGCTGACATGCCGCCTCGGAAGAGGCTACTACTTACTACTCCTAGACCTAGTTGTGAGGTTGGGGAGAGTTCTGCTGTTGCTGCTGCGAGACAGCCAGGACCCACTATGGCCCATAGAGTCGATTACAGTCTTGTAGACACTATGGAGACCAGGTTTCGAGATACTGAGAGGAGGATGATGACCGCCTTAGAGATGGTCAACATGAGGGTCAGTTACCAGGTAGATGTTCGTAGTAGAGAGAGTTCGGAGTTTTACTCACGACATCACGATGCCCAGAAGGATCGTGCAGCTGTGAGAGCTGAGATTGAGGTATTGAGGAGAGAGAGACTTGCTTACGAGCAAGAGAGTATGGAGACCCGTCAGGCCTTGGCTAGGTCTGAAGCTCACTGCAGGGCATTAGAGGCACGAGTTACAGTATTAGAGACTGAGGTGCATCGCCACGAGTGGCAGCGTCAGGCTGCAGATGATCTTGCTGTTCAGCATATCATGCGTACCCAGGCCCTGGAGGCTGGAGCACGCGTTGACACATTGGAGGACACTGGTAGCAGTTCCTAGACTTTGGTTATGATTGTAGCTACTATGCAGTCTGTTAAGTTTTTATGGGTTACTCCCAGCTAGCAGGCGGTATAGATCTTTTGTTTTGGTTAGCTATCCTGTATAGATCTTTTATTTCTGATTAGCTATCCTGTATAGCCTACTAAGTATTACGGGTAACTCCCGGCTAGTAGGGCTCTATGTTGATTTTCATTTTGTAACCTAGCGATAGGGAATCATTATGTACCAAACAGATCATGTATATTTCCAGATTATATATGGAATGGATGTATTATGTTATGTCGATCTTGTGTTGGTTGTATGTTTCACTGTGTGATGTGATCTTATTTTATTTATGATGCATATGTTATGTCACGTTATGATTGTATTAAAATCTAACGGGTATTGTATTTTCTTGTGATTGAAGAAAATGGCACCAAAATGAACCACAAGGTCAACACCAGTCACACCAACCCCAAATGCAACAACCACCACAACTGTTACTGAGGCACAACTTCAGGCCTTAATTGACCAAGGAGTTGATGCTGCAATGGCTGAAGCAGAAGCAAGCAGGGTTAGGAATGGCTACAACAGTAATGGTTCAGGACCAAGGCCAGCACAAGCTGTTCGCGAATGCTCTTATTCAGAATTCCTGAAATGTAAACCTTTGTACTTTAAAGGCACTGAGGGAGTCGTCGGACTCACTCGATGGTTTGAGAAAATGGAGTCTGTGTTTAGCATTTGCAATTGCACAACATCTTGTCAAGTTAAATTTGCGACTTACACTCTACAAGACGATGCTCTTACATGGTGGAATGCCCATGTTAAGACCACTACTCCCGAAGCAGCTCATGCCATGCCATGGGCAACACTGAATAAAATGACGATTGATAAATACTGTTCGAAGGGTGAGATCAAAAAGATTGAGACTGGGATGTGGAATCTTAAGGTTAAAGGCACCGATGTGGTGGCCTACAATCAACAATTTCAACAACTAGCGTTGATGTGTTCCAGGATGTTCCCAGAAGAGGTAGACAAGATTGAAAAGTATATCGGTGGCTTGCCCGATATGATACTTGGCAGTGTAAAGGCATCAAAGCCGAAAACCATGCAAGAGGCTATCGAGTTTACAACTGAGTTAATGGATGAGAAGACCCATGCTGAACGTCAGGCAGAAAAGAAAAGAAAGTATGATGATCTTTCCAAGAACAATCAAAACCAACAATAGCAGAATAAGAGGCAGAACACAAGCCAGGCCTACACTGCAGGCAATAGTGACAGGAAACCATACGCCGAGTCTAAACCTCTGTGTTCCAAGTGTATTTACAATCATGAAGGTCCTTGTCCACCTAGGTGCAATAACTGCAAAAAGGTTGGCCATCTAGCCAAGGATTGTAGAAGCCGACATGCAAATGCCAACAACAGCATCCGCAACAACAACAACAATAATCAGAAGGGAAATGGTTGCTATGAGTGCGAAGCTCAAGGACACTTTAAAAGAAACTGCCCAAAATTGAGAAACAATGACCGTGGTAATCAAGCTGGGAATGACAGGGCTCCAGCGAAGGTGTATGTGGTTGGAAATGCAGGGGCAAACCCAGACAATGTCGTTGCGGGTACGTTCCTTCTAAACAACCGCTATGCTTATATCTTATTTGATACGGGTGCCAATCGAAGTTTTGTGTCTACTGCATTTAACTCCTAAATTGACATCACGCCATCTACCCTAGATCATTATTATGATGTCGAACTAGCTGACGAGAGAATAATTGGGTTAAACATTATCCTTAGTGGTTGCACATTAAAATTCCTAACCCACCCATTCAACATAAACTTAATGCATGTAGAACTTGGTAGTTTCAATGCTATAATCGCTATGGATTGGTTGGCGAAGTACCAAGCGGTCATTGTGTGTGCCGAGAAGATTGTTTGCATCCCATGGAGAAATGAAACCTTAATCATACACGGTGATGGAAGTAACCAGGGAAATGAGACACGATTAAACATCATTTCGTGCACTAAAACGCAGAAGTACATGCAAAAAGGATTTCCTATCTTTTTTGCACATGTCACTACAAAAGAGGTTGAAGACAAGTCGGAGAAGAAGCGACTTGAGGATGTGCCAATAGTTCGAGACTTTCCTGAAGTATTTCCTGAGTCTATGACCAATTGCGCTATCGGAATTTCGCTCGCCATTAGAGTATTTACTAAATCACCCATTCAACTTAAATTTAATTGCCCATAGAACTGGTAGTGCGATGCAAATAAATCGGTATGGATGGTTGGAGAAATACCTACGGTCATTGGTGTGCCGATGAATGTTTGTCCGCATTCCCTGGGAATATGAAACATTAATATATACATGATGATGCGAAGTAATTAAGGAAATGCGACCACGATTTAATATCATTTCGTGTCACTAAAAACGCAGAATTAAATATATGCAAAAGGATTTCCTATTCTTTGGCACATGTTACTGCAAAGGAGGTTGAAGACAAGTCGGAGAAGAAGCGACTTGAGGACGTGCCAATAGTTCGAGATTTTCCTGATGTATCCCCTGAGGACTTGTCGTGTCTTCCTTCGACTCGACAAGTGAAGTTTCAAATTGATTTGGTACCTGGTGCTGCACCGGTAGCACGGGCACCTTATCAATTGGCGCCTTCCGAAATGAAAGAGTTATCTAAGCAACTAAAAGAGCTATCCGATCAGGCTTCTCTAATACCCAGTTCCTCACCTCTGGGGAGCTTCGGTCTTGTTTGTCAAGAAGAAAGACGGTTCATTCCGGATGTGCATTCGATTACCGGAATTGAATAAACTAACAACAGTGAAGAACCGTTATCCACTCCCCAGAATTGATGATTTATTTGATCAGCTCCAAGGGTCGAGTGTTTACTCAAAAATTGACCTAAGGTCAGGTTATCACCAATTGAGGGTTCGAGAAGAAGACATTCCGAAAACTGCCTTCAGAACTCGTTACGGCCATTACGAATTTCAAGTTATGCCGTTTGGTTTGACAAACGCACCTGCCGTATTCATGGACCTTATGAATCGGGTATGCAAACCATATCTGGATAAATTTGTGATTGTCTTTATTGACGATATTCTGATATATTCGAAGAACAAGAAAGAACATGAAGAACACCTTAAGCAAATCTTAGAATTGCTTAAGAAGGAGGAGTTGTATGCCAAGTTTTCCAAATGTGAATTTTGGATCCCCAAAGTACAGTTCCTCGGTCACGTGATCGATAGTGAAGGAATTCATGTGGATCCAGCCAAGATTGAATCCATTAAAGATTGGACATCTCCTAAGTCACCAACGGAGATTCGTCAATTTTTAGGTCTTGCTGGGTATTACCGAAGATTCATTGAAGGGTTTTCAAAGATCGCCAAACCAATGACTAAGCTTACTCAAAAGAAGGTCAAGTTTGAGTGGGGCGATAAACAAGAAGCAGCTTTTCAACTGTTGAAGCAAAAGTTGTGCAGTGCACCAATCCTTGCATTACCTAAAGGAAGCGAAGATTTCATCGCATACTGCGACGCTTCAAAGAAGGGTTTGGGCGCTGTATTGATGCAAAGAGAAAAGGTGATTTCTTATGCATCACGCCAGTTAAAAATTCATGAGAAGAACTATACAACTCATGATTTGGAACTTGGAGCAGTGGTGTTCGCTCTCAAGATCTGGAGACATTATTTATATGGAACTAAGTGTACGGTGTTCACCGATCACAAGAGTTTGCAACACATTTTAGATCAAAAAGAGTTGAACATGAGGCAACGCCGATGGTTAGAGTTGCTAAGTGATTACGATTGCGATATTCGTTATCACCCGGGGAAAGCAAATGTCGTTGCTGATGCTTTGAGCAGGAAAGAACGAGAACCACCGTTAAGAGTTCGAGCCTTAGTCATGACTATTAGCTTGGATCTTCCCAAACAGATCTTAAATGCTCAGACTGAAGCGCGAAAACCAGAGAACATTAAGAGTGAAGACGTTGGGGGAATGTTGATTGAAAATGCTAAATTTCCAGAAGCGATTAGAGAACAAAAGTTGGAACCACGTGCGGATGGAACCCTGTGCCTCAATGGCAGGAGCTGGTTACCTTGTTATGGCGATTTGCGGACTGTGATCATGCACGAATCCCACAAATCAAAATACTCTATTCATCCGGGTTCCGACAAAATGTACCAAGACATGAAGAAGCTATATTGGTGGCCCAACATGAAAGCCGACATAGCCACTTATGTTAGCAAGTGTTTGACCTGTGCTAAGGTCAAGGCCGAACATCAAAGGCCATCAGGATTGTTGGTACAACCCAAGATACCCGAATGGAAGTGGGACAACATCACTATGGATTTTGTCACGAAGCTTCCTAAGACGTCTCAAGGCTATGACACAATTTGGGTGATCGTTGACCGGCCCGACCTCACTAAGTCTGCGGATCTTCACACCAGAATGAGAGAGGACGTTGCCCTTTGATAAACTCGCAGATTGAACCTAATAAGGAGGTTGGTTCACGAGGCTGGATAACCCGGTCTAATAATATTTGGTGATCGTGATCCAAGATTCGCTATCCTAATTTCTGGTGGTCACTTCAGAATGCTTTGGGTACTCTATTTGGATCATGAGTACTGCGTAACCATCCACAAATCAGTCTGGGCAAAGATAGTGATGAGGACATTAAAACTCTCGAGGTTATGCTGCTGTGCTTGGTGCAATTGACTTTGGAAAGGGGGTATCGGCTTTCTCTGGTGTGGTTTGGGAATTTGGCTTTGGGTGTTTGGGTTTTCGCTATTGGTGATTGGGCTGGGGGGGGGTGGGTTGTTGGAGTGGTTGGGGTTTATCAATCCCTTGTAGATGTAGTTAGTAATTTTTGTGGGTTTGGATTTGGTATTTTTTTTTATTTTTCGGTTTGATTGTTCTCATCGTTTACTTAATTAAATTAGTTCCTTTTTCTGGGGGGTTGGGCTTTTTTGGCTCGGTGTTTGGGAGTTCTATGCGGGTCGAGCTGTTGGCTGGGTTTGGTTTGGGTCATTGGGTTTTGATGGTATACTCTGTGTCTATGGGTTTGTGTTGGGTTTTTTTTTTTTAATGTTGTTGTGGTCTTTTTTGGTTGCTTTTTGGGTCAACCTTGGTGGGGGTTTTGGTTAGTTTCTGGGTCTCTGTTCATTGTGTCTTTCGTGACTTTGGGGTTTGCTGGTCTTTTTCTCGGTGAAACCCTTTGTTGCTTGGGTGGTTTTGGTTGGGTTGGTATTAATTTTGATGTACTGGGTGGAGTATGGGTTGTTTGGGTCTTAATTCAACTTGGTGTTTTGTTGGGTTTTTCGTTCCTATGTGTGGTTGGGCGATGACCATTGGGCCCACTTGGGTTTTTGATTGGGCCTTGGAATTAGGCTTTTTTGGGTTGCTATGAGTGTATATTAGTGGATCTTGTTCTGGTGTTTCTGTATTGGTTCTTGGGTTATGTCTTCTTGGTTTTGTACTGCTGTTGGTCTTCCTTGGGTTTATTTAGGGGTTTTTGGTTTTACCTTTTGGTTGCATTTAATGGGTTAACCATTTGCCATTAGTCGAGTTCTCATATAACAATAGTTATCACGCTAGCATTAAGGCCGCACCATTTGAAGCACTTTATGGTCGAAAGTGTCGTTCACCTGTTTGTTGGAAACGAGTTGGAGAGCTAAATACTCGTAATCCAGAACTAATTAAAGAGCGACCATATGAGAATTTCATTCGATCAAGCAAAGGGGATGACAAGCCGCTCGTGATCGACTGGCCCAAAAGATGTTAAGCGGTAGAGTGACCCCTTCAATGAAAAGGAAAGAAGAGAAGGAGTTTTCACATTAAGTAGTCAACGAGAATTCCACCCCCCAATGAAGTTAGAGCCACACCCAACCTATGTCAAGTGAGAACACCAAAGAGTTGTGAGAGTTACGCTGACTTGAATGTAAAACCAAAGGAATTCCATAAGTCGGGGAATAAGTTATGCTTAAGGTCTTCCTCGCCTTGGAAAGGGGTCTCGTTAGTTGTTGGCAAACTCCGGTGGGAAGTTGGGGAAGTTAAAACCCCTCTAGGTATGTTGGACTTTTAAGGTGATAGAATGAGTTGGAGAAGTTGCTTACATCTTGAACTTCCGAAATGATTAAGCAAGAGTCCATAATTACGTTTCATGTATCTATCTGAAAATGTTTTATCATTGCCAACGAACTTTAGAGAGTTCCGTTGGTTATGGACTTCATCTTGATGACCATGTACTTTCTTTTTGTTGAGGAACCATTAGAAATAGTGGGCCGTGAAGTTAAACGGTTGAAGCGAAGTCGGATCCCATTAGTCAAAGTTCAATGGAACTCCATAGGTGAGGCCTGGGGTTATAGTGGGATGCGTGAAGACAAGTTCATAAAAGCAAATACCACACCTCTTCTCAATGACCCGCATGTCGTACATGTGTTTGTATTTAAAGTGCTCTCAGTGTGAGACTTGAGGACAAGGCATCGTTTAACGGGGGAAAGTCTTTTTCAACTTGTTGTTATCAAGTCAATTGACGCGTTCGATAAAATGTACTATTTATTTGTGTTGTAAGCGTTTGCTTGTAATTTCATGAAATTAAGTTTAAATCGGTAAGCTAAAAATTAGGAGTTCAATTGATAAACGGGCATCAATATCAATGAAAATGGTACATCAATGCAAGGGTTATATAATTATTTTGAGGGATAATTATTAACTTTGTTCATTTATTTTTATCGGATGCGTAAAGTGTATACGTTTCAGCGATTAAATTACTGTTTAGAGACTACCGACCTCAAAAAACCTTTTCTATGGCTTCAAACAAATACCCACTTTTATACCCAAAATACATTAAAATTTACTCAAAAATATTCATCCTATATCATAACTTTGCCGTATTCTGAATATTGTGCAAGTATTATAGCAAACATTCTTCCATTTTGGCAAAGCAACAAATAATTCATTTATGGAGCACCTGCTTCTTTTATGGAACCATACTTCATCATGTCTTACACCATACTCCATTATGACACACCATGCCCACCATACTTTGACTCCCATAGACATCCTTTGAGGACCATACTATGTCCTTTGACCTAAGAAGGCATTATATATACTAGTAAATAGCAAGGTTAACTTATTTACTGGCACCTTAAAACTATTAAGAGACAAAAATTTCACAAATCCTTCCTTTTGGCTCAATATATGCTAACGTGCATCAAAACCCCCCACCACACAAACCACATTCAAAATTTTATTCAACACCCATTACACTTCTTACACATCCATTCTAAGGTATTATAAGGTGATCCAAGCATTGGTATCCTTTTCCAAGCCTATCTCCTCCAACCTCACTCAACCCCCCCACCTAAACCAATGGTAATCAAGAAAAGGAAAGCTAGGGTTTTTGTTAAGAAAATAAGGGTTTTCTTAAGTGCAAGCTTTGGTTTTTGTGGCTAAAAACAAGGGTTTTTTAGTACTTTACATCATCATAATCATTCTTCAAAGGTCCATTTTTTAAACTCTTTATGTTGTCTATGACTTTCTTATTATGCATTATGATATTTCTATTTATGCTTAAATCACCATTTAGGTTTTATTCTGAAATGAAGTTTATATTTGAAATGATTCAGTTTACACACATATATATATTTATTGTGTGATTACTTACATCATATTTAAAAGGATGAGAGAATGTCTTGTATCATATGGTTTTGTGTTGTCATGTAAAATGATTTTGGATCATTAGGGGTTTCATAACTTCATAATATGTTTCAACTTTAAAGAAATACATAAGAAATGTTAATATTGATTATGGACTTTTAATATGTTAATAGAACACTAAAATCTAGGTCATTATGGCAAAGAAATACACTTTGTACCCAATTGGTTATGTATAAAATGATTTAATGTACAAAACTGTAAATTAGAAGATTTCTAAGTAAAGTTATAATTTTAAGTATCTATCTAGGATTAGTTAACCTTGGTAACTTGTGGAAACATAAGGACTATATGGACAAGGTAAGTGATAATTAAGGATGATTATAATATACAAGATTTATGAGACTTGTGGTAAAATACAAAGTGGTTAAAGTATTATTAAAGAAAATTCAAATAATGGACTTACAAGCAAGCATAAACATCTGTCAAAACATCCCGAATTTTTACATACTCATTTTAAGTGTTTTATCTAAGATATATACATTTCTCGAAGATTATGAAAAAGTAAGAAACTTGTTCAAACGGATTAATACGAAAAAGTTACGTTAAAAACGAGTTATATTTAATAAAACGAAGTCGTTAAAGGAATTTTTATAAAAACATTATGATAAAAATTGATAACAGCAAGGGTTGGTATTTTGTTAACAAATATAATACAGTTTTTTAGGATTCCAAGATGTTAAGAATCGTAATTTTACGATTATAACGAACGAGTATATGGATTTGGCAAAAAGGTTGTTTACGTCATTAATACTTTTATAAAATATTTTTATAAAAGTTTACTATTCATGTACAGAAAGGTTTATATTTTTGTAATCCTCAATTAAAATATAGAAATTTCAAATACGAGATCGTCCTCGAAAGATCGTTTAAAAACGGAGCGATAACGAATAAAATACGACATTTTAAAGGGTTTTAAGACGACGGAATACGATTTTTTATAAACAACACGTCTGATGTAACATAAAGTTACTGGTTCACCAGTAGGTCCGAAATTCAAAATGTCAATTTATGATAACTTCGTCTTGTATTCGATAAGATGGGCATAAGAAACGCGAGAATCGGGTTTTAAAACGCGGTGGAAAGACAAATCATCCCCCCACTAATCTCTTATCTTACGTATATTACGCCCCAGTTTTACTAAACGATAATTATAAACGTTTCTTAAGCTTATTAAACACAATTTTACCAATAACCATAGTTGGTGATTGAGTATTTTAGAATATTATTTGGTTATCAATAGTACTATATTTCTTGGGAGTTCATAATTGAGGCCGACTTGGGAGATGGCGTTTCGACGATGTTGTTGGGTTTCACGATTTAAAGTGTCCTAACTCCTCGAACGTCATGTTATATGACCTCTTTAATTATGATAGCTTTCCGAACGATAGTACGATGTAAACAAATATTAGGATTATTGTTCAATGTTTCTATATAAGTACTCTGGTACTTTATACGGACCTTGTGATGATTTAGAGTTGCATTCAATTTTTACGTGACGCATTATCTGGCGTCCATTGGCTAATTATTCAAAACTCAGGTGGAGTTCATAGCCCCTCGTGTTACATGCTTTTGTTTTACAAAGTTTTTGGGTTGGAAAACATGCAATGTATTACAATCCTGGACCAACAAATGTGGTTAAGTTTTAGATTATGATTAATGTTGCCTAAGTAGCGATACCAATCCGAGCCATTATCAGTGAACTGTTAAAAAAATTACGAGCTGCGAATGTTAAGAATAGATTCTATTGGGTTTGACAAACCCCGTTCGGGCGTGATTAGTATCAATAGTTGAAACGAACGTTTATACATGTCGAATATAGGATGTTGGGGTTGAACATCACCACGGGCAAACGGGCCAATTAATTTGGCATCCATACATTGTACAAGCTTCAGGTCATGAGCTTTAGAGCATCGTAATTTCATTTTATGATTATTCTGCATTTTGTTGTGCCTTTATCATTCACTTGGGACACTTCCATAATACAAAACTCCCCTTCTTTACGGATCTTGTGGTCCTACAATATATGTATTTATCAACCTATGAATTCACCTACATTATTGCACTTACACATCCCCCCATTGACGTTTTTAAAGCAATGTTTTTCAGGGGATCAATAAGCACGAGGTGCGATGGATCATTCTGGTGGTTTTGAATTGGATGTCATGCATTTTAAAAAGATTTTGTCAATTTCATTTTGTTTATCTGTTATGGGCTACTGAAAATCTTTGTATTTTGATCAAGTGAACAAGTTTAAGCTTCGGATTATTGTAACATTTACTTTGTTAAATCCAAATGTATCGTTTTCAAACGACTTTTTTGGTCAGTTCTATATTATTCTTGTGTTATTGATCTGAGAAGTAACCCGCACCGGGACCCATATTCGCTTTTTGCGAACCCAATTTGGGGGTGTTTTAAAAGTACATATTATGTCAATATGATCACTGACTGATACTTTGTAACCAACTCCATTCCAATAATGCATCAAAAATACAGAGTGGAGACCGGCATCAAGTCAAATGTTGAAAAGATGATTCTGAAGTTTAGAGTGCAAAAAAAAATTGAATCCATGGAATTACGGTGTTAACTCCTATGATTTTCCCATTAGCAAATTCTACGTCATAATGACTTTCTAATGTAGTGGGGGTAATGGTAATCAAGGTACTAAAGGTATTAGATACAATGCTCATATCCACACCAGTATCAAACAAAATTATAGCATAACGGTTGTTGAGTTGAAACCATTCCCGTCGATGACGTTAGAGTTCCGGTTAGGATCTCCTCTCTCCCAAAGCATAAGCTCTTCCTTGAGGCTGCTGTAGTTCCGTCTTTGCCATTACCTTGGTCTCTTCAATTTTAGGCTAATTCTTCTTTTTGCTGCTCTAGTTTTACCTCTTACATAACATGCTTACTGCTCTTTTGCACTACTCACCATTTCTTGTTGTTGTTGGTGTTTGGTATTGACCAGACAATAATTGGTTGCATGACCATATCCTCTTGCAGTTTCCATAAATTGGGTGCACATTTCCCGGTGTGAGTCGGTAATTGCACTTGGGGCATCAGAGTAGATTGCTTAGTATAAGCCTTCTTTTCACCATGGGCCAATCAGGGCCCAGCAGTGTATGCTCTAGCTACATTTTTCTTCTTGTGGGGTTGTTGATTGTTTCTTAATGAATAATCAGCCTTCCTTTTGTTGTCATTCTGCCTTTCTGCATAAGTGTGTATGTTTACTTAATCCATCAAGTCGTTGGACCAAACTCGATAGCATCAGACAGAGTTTTGGGTCTTGCAGACATGACATTCCCAGGAATGTTATCAGGAAGTCCACTAATGTACTTGTCAACCTTTTCGGTCTCATTAGCAAGAAATTTAGTGCACATCAAGGCTAGTTCTTGGAAACGTTGAGTATAGGCTGCAACAATGTTTCCCCTGACCCTAAGATTCCACAGCTCAATTTCAAGTTTCTTGATTTCACGTTTAGACAATATTTCTTGTCGTCAACTTCTTCTGTGAGTGCCCCAATGTCATAGAATACGCAGCATCATTGTAACATCCACCCGCTCGATACAAGAGATAATGCCATCACATTACGGTTGTCAAATCAAAAACATATATAAAAGCAAGCGTGGGAAGAGCTTTTATTAATCAAAAATACTAAGTCTATGAAATAAAATGACTTCAACAGTATAAATTCCAAACAAAGTCAAATAAAAAATATCTTTAGAATGAAAGGTCTTAAATCAGAAAATCCAAAATCAAAAAGGGTTCTTCTAAAGGTGGGTTCTCTAAAAGCTCCTACTCTCAACACTCAAATCCCAGCTTCTCGCTTAGTACCTGCCGCAGGAAAGAAAACGCGGTTGAGCTAACGCTCAGTGAACAGATATAATAATAATAATAATAACGGAAATAAAACGAAGGTTTGAACGAAACGAATATCGAGAACCTGCCAAACAAATGCCAAACGATATATATAGATCAATGAATAGGATATGAGTATCAAAGGAATGCCCCACTGAGCCCAAATAACAGTCCTAAACATTGATACCCATGAATAGGCCCTTTAAAACGGTTATAATCAAATAGACCCCCACCACAACCACCTGACCACAGGCAAGCCACCTCCTGATGTAACCAAATATATGATATGTGCAGTATTACACCAACCATTACCATTCACCTGACTGAACTGAACCAAGTAATCCTCCAACATAACCACTCTACTAAGAAATCAAACGGACCAATAACCCTAGCCAAAACAAACAATGCCCCCCAAAGCACACTAACTCTCCCACATCAGCTCACACCAAATAATACCTCCAAAGTCATATCCATATACACAAAGTTCAAAGAAGATGAGTATACATTCATATGTAAACTAATAATAATCAATTGGCCTATCTTCAAAAGGGTACGATTGTGACCAATCTACATCCGCCACATGATAGTGTCAACGCCATTCGGCTTGCATTCAATGAACATTTGGTCAATGGTCCTCTATGAACTAGTACAATAGCTACGGGCAAGATTAAAGCATAAGATTTAAGTGAACCAAGTTTCAAATAATTTCCAAATATGGAAACGAATCAGTAGCATATTCAAACAAGAACCAACAAGGATAATTACAAATAATATCGGATTCAAATGGTTATTAATATCACAATGGTTTCACGGATTCTCGAATAGCAAATCAAAGAATGTCAAAACGCGAATATCAAATAGTTCAATGTAGTCAAATGCAGAATGAAGTGTCCTTACTAAAAGGACAGAATATATGTACCTTAACGAATAAGCAATCAGAGAGAAATGAACACGAAGACAAAGGATCACAATCCTTCATGTAAATCTACAAAGAAATCCCCATTTTTTTTGATTACCATATTATTATCTATCTTTTTTATAAGTTTATCACTTATCTTACCATATATAGTGTTTAAGTGATCCTAATTAGGGGTTCCTTAATTTTCTAAATCTGTCTAGTTTTAGTAAGTTTTCCGATGTTAAAGACTCTACAAAAAAAATCCTTCTCTAAAAGTACACAAAAAATTGAAAAGAGGTCCTACATTATGTGTCTAATACACCCACATGATTATTGGTTTAATTTATTTCTGTTTTAAAGTATCCCTTTGAACCTTGTTACCCAAAACTTGATCCCGAATTTGATCTGCACAGAACCTTCGAAAAAGTTCAGCGTAAAAACCAAACATAATAATTTAGAAAATTCTGAAAGAAATATCTTGGATGTAGCACATATCATCGAAGATTTACCACCAATCAAATTTTAAAGTCTAAACTCCTTACGGTTTGAAACTAAGTTCAAACACTACAAATGAAAAGTTTCGGGCCAGAATATTGCAGTTTTGAACTTAAATCGTATAAAATCTAAAAATGACTCCTCGCACCTCAAATTGACATGGGCCAAGATTTCCAGAAAACTAGACTCTTTGAATTTAACTTTTAGGCAACAAGTTCATGTTTTAAAACCACTTTTTATCATTAAGATATACTCCGTGGAACATGACCTAAATTCTGCCCAAAATTATTAACCATGAAAACCCAAATAAACACCTATCAAAACCAACCCTAGGGTTTCTAATCTTGTAGTTTTTATTAATAACACATTTAATGATCATTTAGGGTTTCATAACATGTAATTTACCATATTATTAGATTAAACCATAAAAGAACAATTTGACAAGAACATAAAACACATTATTCCTACAATCTTTTAGGTGTTTTTATGAAAAATTTTGCATATGTAAATCATGATGAAACAAGAAGGAAACAAAATCAAGGACTTACTATGGATTATGAGGGAGGAGTACAAAATTAAACACATGAACACACCAAGATGAAGATCAAAACCACTCCAAGAACACCAAACTTCAAGGATTACCTAAAAACACCTAAACCTTCTCTTGCTGCGAAGCTTTTATGGAGGTCATACCAAAATTACTGGGAGAAATTGTGTTCTTAGAGAATGATGGTGAATGATGGGAGGACGGGGGCCGATTATAACAGTTTAGAGTGGAGGGGGACAAAATGCTTTTTATGTTTTAGGAGATTACGAATATTATTTGCTCTTAAACCTTTTTTACACTTTATTTCTAAATTAGTTTAGCTTTAAATATGAATGATTTTCTTGTAAAATCACCCCTAGGCGCGTCTAAAATTGATGGATGTCGACCCTCTACTATTAACGCAATGACGTACTAGGGGGGACAAATAATTTTTTGCTCTTTTGTAGATTACACAAAAACTTGCTAAAAACCTTTTAATCTTATTCCTTAAATTAGGCTTTAATTAAGATTTTTTTTGATTCTTTACGTTTTTTTTTTTTTTTTTATTTTTTTCTTTTAATTTTTTTTTTGTTTTTTTTTTTTTTTTTTTTTTTTTTGTCTTTTTTTTTTTTTTTTTTTTTTTTTTTTTTTTTATAAAAAGGAACAGTAAATTATTCAAAATAATCACAAAATTACCAAAGTATATTATTTTATTTATTTAAATATGGGGACATTGCCATATATATGAACATAGTTAAGTTTTATATTATTTTTTTTTTAAACAAAATTGCTACTATGTTTATATTCTTTATAATTTCCCAAAAAATTATAACCTAAGTTTTATTTTCAAATACTTATTTAATAGACTTATAGGTTTTATTCAAAATTACCAAATAGACATGAAATTCAACACTTTTAGGTTTTACAACTCTTCCCCTCTAAAAGAAAATTTCGTCCTCGAAATTGAAATCAAAATTGAGATAGGTAGATGAATTCAGGGTTATCAAGGTCACCAAAAATGACACGATTGGTATGACAAACGATGGGGCGCGATGAACAGTCAACCAATTGATACCAAGACTAATATCGAAGTCTCACATTTCTAAGGGAAACAAATTAGCAACAAGAATATTATCATCAAAAACGAAGGTTCCCCCTGCTCAGAGGAGCTAAGACAGCGAGCAGTAACAGTTCTCATATTCGTGGTCAATGATCACTAAACTATTCCTAGGCATAGATATCGATAAGGTATAATTAGGTGGCATAGGAGAAATTTTAATGTACTTGGCAAACGCAACAGAAATAACAGAATGTGTTGTACCCGTATCGAATAAGATAGACTAAATATTAGATCATACTTACACACCCATATCTATATGAACAACACGAGTCATTCAAGCCCCCCAGCACACCACTCCTTTCACCCCCCCACAAAAGTGAGGAGAGAGTTCCCGAAACGATACCTGAAGAGTTAGCAGCCTGATCCTTGGTCAATGGATGAAACAGCGAAGACAATTTAAAGTTAAGATCAAAATACGAAAGGAAGAGATATCGATATACTCAAAAGGAAACCTAACGTCTTACCCCAAATCCTCAATGTCATAAACCTAGGTTCTACTGGCGCTGTAAACTGGTAGCTCTGATACCATAATTGTAACCACACGCTCTGAAAAGGAGACAAAAGCATAACATTATGGCTACACAGCACTGCCTATCAAAATTCAAACATATTATAAAAGCAAGCAGAAGACTTTATTAATCAAAATACCATGTCATGAAATAAAATGACTTCCAACAGTATTAAATTCCAACAAAGTCAAATGAAAAAAATCTTCAGAAGAAAAGGTCTTAAAACATAAATCTAAATCAAAAGGGTTCTTCTAAAGGTGGGTCCTCTAAAAGCTCTTACTCTCAACACTCAAATCTCAGCTTCACGTTTAGTACCTGCAGCAGGAAAAGAAAATGCGGCTGAGCTAACGCTTAGTGAACGAATTATAATAATAATAATAATAACGAAAATAAAATGAAAGTTTAAACGAAACGAATATCGAGAACCTTCCAAACAAATGCCAAACGATATATATAGATCAATTAATAGGATGGGGAGGGGAGCTAATCAAAAGGATTGCCCACGAGCCCTAAATCATATGTCTAAACATGTTCATGATTGACCTTAAACAGATATAATCAAATAGCCACATAATCAAATGTACACAGGCAAGCAACTCCTGATGTACCAAATGTAATATGGGGTGTATTGTACACACATTACCATTCACCTGAACTGAACAGAACAAAGTACCTAGGATGCATCCATACGTTCCTTGCAAAACAAAGTCATATCCATATACACAAGTACAAAGACGAGTATACATACATATGTAAACTAATAATAATCAAAGGCCATCTTTCAAAAAGGAACGTCGTGGACCAATCACACCGCCACAGATAGTGTCATGCCATTGGTGCATCAATGACATGGTCATGGTACCTCCATAACTAGATACAAATATCTCGGGCAAGATTAAAGCAAAGATATAAGTGAATAAGTTTTAAATAATCCCAATATGGAAACGAATCTAGTAGCATATTTCAAACAAGAACCAACAGATAATTACAAACGAATATCGATTCAAACGGATTGTTAATATCACATGAGTCACGATTTCGGATAGCAAATCAAAGAAATATCAAACGAATATCAAATAGATAAAGTAGTCAAAGGAGAATGAAGTGTCCTTACTAAATGAACGGAATATATGTACCTTAACTAATAAGCAATCAGAGAGAAATGAACACGAAGATAAAAGATCACAACACCTTCACCGAATATACAAGAATCCATGATTACATATTATTATCTATCTTATTTCATAAGTTTATCACTTGGTCTTACCATGTATAGAGTTTAAGTGACCTAATTAGGGTTTCCCTAATTTTCATAATCTGTCTAGTTTTTAAGGTATGTTTTCCGATGTTAAAGACCCACAAAAACATCTTTTAAAATTACATCCTCAAAAACTCAAAGGTCAAACCCCATACCTCACCCAACAATTTTCATACATATGTATAATACATCTCACGATTCATTGATTTAATTTATTTCCTTGATTAGTATCCTTTGACCCTGTTACCCAAAAACTGATCACGTATTTGATCTGACAGAACCTTAGTTCTAGACTCATATGGCCACCCACTTTCGAACCTATTTAAGTAAATGGAGTTTTAAAGAGTGACACTCAACCATATTTCTTGCGGCTTGGCAACTTTGTTAGCATACAGCATAAATTCTCGTCTCGCGCTCTCTACTTACTTTAAACATAGTTGAGACTGATTAGACTGCATCGCACGATGAAAGCATTTCCAAAACTTGACTCAATCGCCGCCTCGCAAGATTTCGAGTCATTCCATTGACCCATGAATAATAACATCGTCCGGCGTAAAACAATGGCCGAAAGTTGAAGAAGGAGGGACTTAACATAATACATTTGAACATACCAGCAACAAACTATTCTTTGTGAAATGAGGATGTGTTATTGTTTCCATAACCAAATGAACAAGATAGGAGATAAAAGGATCACTCTTTGTTGGGAGACCTTTGTGGAATTGAAATATTCCGTCAGGATTCCAAATCACAATAACCGAAAACCCCTAGATGATCGAAAGACAACTCGCGGCAATCCAAGTAGCACCAATTTCTCACCAAAACCGAACATCCCAAAATGTCGTCCAAATAATCCATCACGCTCTCACGCCTCTCGCAAAAAAAGCCTATTTCAAAATCGTTTTGAATAACCAAAGACTGCTTCTTTTTTGATTGACTATCTCCATTGAACAATTTCACATTTAGGCCCACCCTCCCCCCCATACCACCCCCATCCCCCACCCCCTCCACCCGGACCACACCCCACTCAGAGGATTTGCCTATCCGCAATGAAGGTGATTCGAACTTTATTTATGAGAATTTAGACATGTTGAGACAAAGACCTGATGCACGGTGAAAGCATTCCAAAACTTGAACAATCGTATCAAGATTTGACTCATTCCATTAACCTATGAAAATAACATCATCGGCGTAAAACAAATGGGAAAGTTGAAGAGAAGGACTTAACATAATACCTTTGAACATACCAGCATCAACTATTCTTTGGAATGAGATGTGTAATGTTTCCATAACCAAAATGAACAAAAAAGGAGATAAAGGATCACCCTGTTTGAGACCTTTGTGGAATTGAAATTCTTCCGTAGGACTACCATTCACAATAACCGAACCCCTAGATGATCGAAGACAACTTTGAATCCAAGAGCACCATTCTCACCAAAACCGAACCTTCTCGAAATGTCGTCCAAATAATCCCATCGAACCGAATCAAAAGCCTTTTCGAAATTCACTTTGAAAACCAAAGACTGCTTCTTTTTCGATTGACACCATTGAACAATTTCGTTTAGGATAAATGGACCATCGAGGATTTGCCTATCCGCAATGAAAGCTGATTGAACTTCATTTACGAGATCACCCAGAACGAGAACAAGGCGATTCGCCAAGATCTTGGCAATGATTTTATACATACTACCAATTAAGCTAATAGGTCTAAAGTCTTTGACCATGTTAGCATCGCGAGTTTTCGGAATCAAGGCAATAAACGAAGAGTTGCTGCCTTTAGGAAACTGACCATGATGAAAAAAACTCGTCACAGCATCAACCACGTCACTCTCTAAAATATTCCAGTAACGACGATAGAAACCGAACGTGAAACCATCGGGGCCAGGAGACTTATCGGTACCACAATCCCAAACCGCCCTTTTTATTTCATCTTTTGACACATCACACTCCAGGTCGATAATTTGATCAGGCTGTAGCGTATTTGGAAAGTTTAGATCAAGTTGGAGACGAGAATCTTGTGGGTGATCAAAACGATTTTTAAAGTGAGACAGAAATTCCCGTTTAACCAGGTGAGGGGAGTCAATCCAGTTACCATCGACCAAAATGCCACGAATGGCTAGCTGACTTCTTTTTTTATTGAGAATTCCGTGGTAGTACTTAGAATTCTCATCGCCCTCGATTGCCCATTTAATCTTTGATTTTTGGGCAGCTTCCAATGATTGAAGGTTCTCTAATTCTTGAAGGGATCTGACAACATTAGCTCTTTTGTTTACGATCTCTACATCACCACAGCCTTTGTCTATTATCAAGTCCAAATCAGCAAGATCAGATTTAAGAGTTCTCTTCCTGTTAATTGAGGACATCGTATTTCCTTTGTTCCATAAGCGAATCTTTTCTTTCAAGTGTTTCAGTTTCTTCATCAGTTTAGTCATAGCATTTGGCTCCACCACAACAGCTTCTTTCCAAGAATCTTCAACAAATTTATCAAAACCTTTAATTTCGAACCAATAATGAAAGAACCTAAATGGAACAGGTCCGTAATCGTAATGAGATTCACGCATTAAGATTGGACGATGATCAGATAAGAAGCGTTCCAATGTGATAGCAGAAATATTTGGACATGAATTCATAAGACTTTCGGAGATAAGAAAACGGTCAAGTTTGCTCATCTTGGAAGCAGATTTATGACACCAGGTATAAGAACATCCTCCTAAAGGCACTTCTTCTAAGCCCGCATTAGAAATGAACAAGTTAAACGCATTAGCTCCATGCACATTAAAAACCGAACCAAATCTTTCATCTTTTTTCCGGACTTCATTAAAGTCCCCCATAACAACAACCTCACCTGCCCACTGAGCTATCACATGAGACAAGTAATCCCACAACATCTTCTTTTCACTAAGATCTTGAGGGGCATATATCGAAATGATGAGAAGTTTAGTACCGTTAGGAATCCAATCACCTCTTACCATGACAAAATAGTCTGAGATAGTAGCATTAAGTTTGCTAAAAGATTTAGGATCCCAAACACATAAAATCCCACCCGAGTTACCAACGGAAGCACTGTGAGCATAATCAAAAGCAAGATTTCCCCAACATCTCTTGATACTAAAGAGATCAATGTTCTCCATTTTTGTTTCCTGTAAAGTTAAAAAATTAACCTTGTTAGTCACGCATAACTCCTTAACCCAATCTTTTTTGGCCTTTTGGGCAAGGCCTTGGATGTTAAGAGACATAAAGTTCATCGATTGACATCGTTCACTCCTTGGGATTTGATGATCTCTTCTATGTTTTTAATGCATCCCTCCATGTTATAGCCCATAGTATGTCCCACCTTAACCATTTCCTCCATCACTTGTAATATAGATCCACCTGTACGTGAAATATTAGATTTTTTAAAATGTCCAGAACATGTGGACTCCGCTGCATCTTCGTTGAACTTATCTTTCAGAACTTCCTCTTGAATATTGTTTAAACGCTCGCCTGTAAACTTGTTTGATTGCCCTTCTGAATTGACATTATCATTTATAGGTGTAAAACCTGGGGGGTATTTCAAACTGTCTTCCAAATTGAATTCTTTGTGGTTGTTCTCCTTATTCTTGGTGAGAAGTTTGTATATGTTGAAAGGGTCTTCTGAATGCGTCTTTTGTTTTTCTACAGAAGCATTTTCGGCATTAATGTGGATTGAGGCATCATCAAAAATTGTGTCTGGAACAGCTTCCGTATCACTATCACCTTCCAATTCTTCATCTTTTTTTAAGTCATTAATCAAATCATCATCGTTGTCCGAGTCGTCATCGTTATCCTCCATAAAATCAGGTTCCCAGCCAGATTTTAATGTCTAACTCCTTACAATTTGAGAACTAAAAATCAAACACTACAACTAAAATTTTTGGCCAGAATCTGCAGTTTTGACACTTAATCTTATAAAATCTAAAAATCGACCTTCCCGACCTCCATTGATAAGGGGGGGGGGGGGGGGGGGGGGGGGGGGGGGGGGGGGAGGCCGGATTTTTTCAGAAAACCCTATACTCATTTGAATTTAACTTTAGCTTCAAAAAGGAAATCATGTTAAAACCACTTTTAATGATCAAGTATACCCCGTGAACATGACTATAAAAAAAAAATTTTTAATTTTTTTGTATTTTTTTTTTTGCCGCGGCCGGGGGGGGCCCAGAATTATTAGCCATCATAACCCTAATTAAACCCCCATCAAACCAACCCTAGGTATTTCTAATAGATCTTGTAGTTTTTATTAATAACGCCATAAAATGGATCATCTTAGGGTTTTATAACTTGTAAATTAAAATTAACCATTTAATAGGATTACACCCTAGAGAAAATTTGACAAGACAGTCCAAAAACCCATTATTTCCTTACAATCTTTTAGGTTTTTATGAAAACTTTTGCATATGTAATCATGGTGACAACAAGAATGAAACAAAATCAAAACTTACCTATGGAATGAGGGAGGAGTACAAAATCAAAAACCAAGAACACCAAAACTTCTAGGATTACTCAAAAACACCTAAACCTTCTTCTTGCTTTAAGCTTTTATGGAGGAATACACAAAATTATGGAGAGAAAACTTTAAGAGAATAATGAGAATGGGAGAGAGAGGGGCCGATTATAAAGGGTAGAGAATAGGGGGGACAAAATCTTTTTATTGTTTTAGGATATTACCAAATATTTGCTTAAACCTTTTTACACTTCATTCCTAAAATAAGTTTAGGTTTAAAAATAAAAGATTTTCTTGTAAAATAACCCCTAAGGGCTGGTCTAAATGAAGGAGGAGGGGGGACAAAATAATTTTTTTTCCCTTTTTGAAGATTACACAAAATACTTACTAAAACCTTTTAATACTTATTCCTTAAAATAGTATTTTAACATAAAAAGAAAGTAAATATATAAAATAATCAAAATTACAAAATATATTATATTTTTTTTTAAATAAGGGGCCGGCCATATATATGTACATATATAAGTTTTATATTTTTTTTAAACAAAATACCTTATGTTATATCTTTATAATTTCCCAAAATTATAACCTAAGGTTTAATTTCAAATACTTATTAAAAAAACTTTAGGTTATATTCAAAAATACCATATGACATAAAAATTCCAATTTGGGTTTTACAAACTCTTTCCCCTCTAAAAGAAAATTTCGTCCTCGAAATTGAAATAGGTTAGATGAAATTCCAGTTATTCAGGTATTATACAAAGGATGAAAAAACGATTGGAATGACATACGAAAGGGCCGCGATTGAACAGTCACCATTTCAGTTACCAATTAACTAAAATATCGAAGTCACTCATTTCAAGGCAGCAAAATATCAAACAATCTTATCATCAAAATGAACGGACATTCGATATTCCACATGGTCAGACTAGGCGTAGATATCGATAAGGTATAATTAAGTAGCGTAGGGAAGATGCTAAGGTGTTTAGTAAATGAAACAGAAACCGCAAAAATGTGTTATACCCGTATCAAATAAGACAAAAACAGCACGACCATTCAAAAAGAGAGTTCCTGAAACGGTACCTGAAGAGTTAGCTTCCTGATCTTTGGTCGAAGAAAATACTTGGTCAACGAATGAAACAGCGAAGACAATTTCGAGTTAAGATCAAAATACGAAAGGAAGCGATAATATCAAAATACGAAAGGAAGCCTAATGTCTACCCAATCCTCACAGGTCATTACCTAGGTTTTACAGGTCGAAATGGCTCGTTAGTACCATAATTGTAACATCCCGCTCCGATAAAGAGACCAAGAGTCACATTATGGTGTCATATCAGAACATATAAACGCAAGCGGAAGGCTTTAATAAAAAAAATACTAAGTCATGAAACAAATGACTTCCAAAAGTGTTAAATTCCAACAAAGCCAACTGAAAGAAATCTTCAGAAGAAAAGGTCTTAAAACATAACTTCAAATCAAAAGGGTTCTTCTAAAGGTGGGTCCTCTAAAAGATCCTACTCTCAACACTCATTTCCAGCTTTCCCGCTTAATACCTGCCGCAGGAAAAGAAAAAGCGGGTGAGCTAACGCTTAGTGAACATATATAATAATAATAACGGAAATAAAATGAAGGGATTAACATAACTTTACAGATCCTGTCAAACCAAAGTGCCAAACGATAGATATAGAACCAATGGAATAAGATGCAGAGGGTAATCAAGGGAATGCCCACGAGCCCAAACAACTGCTAAAAAAAGAAACTTGAATAGACCCTAAACAAATAATCAGATAATCATAATCAAATGTACTAGGCAAGCAACTCCTATTGTACCAAAGTGTATGGGGTGTATTGGCACACATGCAACAACCCATTCACCTAAACTGAACGATCAAAGTAACACTAGGATGCATCCATACGCTCCTGCAAAACAAAGTTATATCCATATACACAAGCACTATGGCGAGTGTACGAACATATATAATCAAATCATAATAATGGCACATAACAAAAGGTCATGCACCGTGGACAATCACAACTGAACAGATAGTGTCAGGACATTTGTGCATCAATAGACATGGTCATGGTACCAAATCCATGACTAGATACAAATAGCTTGGGCAAGATTAAAGCAAAGATATAAGTCAACAAGTTTCGAATAATCCAAATATGGAAACGAATCTAGTAGCATATTCCAAAAAAAGAACCAGAACAGATTCATACAAAACGAATAATCGATTCAAACGGATATGTCCAACAATAGTCCAAACGAGTCATGATTTACGGATAGCAACTCAAAGGAATATCAAATAGATCAAGTAGCCAAACAAAAGAGAATGAAGTGTCCTTACTAAAAGGACGGAATATTTGTACCTTAACGAATAAGCAATCGGAGAGAAATGAACACAAAAGCAAGAGATCACAACACCTTCACTGAATCTACAAGAACCATGATTACCATATATTACCTATCCTTTAAGATTAGTTTTTACATTTGATCTTAACCATCTATAAATTTACTTACTAATTAAGGTTTCTAAAAAATTCAGATTTTGACTACTTATTCAAGGTAAGTTTCCATACATAAATGACCCATAAAAACATCTTCTAAAATTACACCAAAAATTACAGAGGTTCCTACATATGTCTAATACACCCATGATCATTGGTTTAATTTATTTCAATTTTTTAAGTTATCCCTTTGATCCTTGTTACCCAAAACTGAGATCCCGAATTTGATCCAGACTGAACCTACACAAAGTTCACAGCGTAAAAAACCAACTTAAACAATTCAAAAATTTCCGCACAAAAATCAATGGATGTAGCACATACATGAAGGATTTAACCAAATCAAATTTAAAGTCCAACTCCTTACGGTTTGAGAATTAAAAATCAAACACTACAACTGAAATTTTCGGCCAGAATCTGCAGTTTTGACACTTAATCTTATAAAATCTAAAAATCGACCTTCCCGACCTCCAATTGACATGAGGCCGGATTTTCCAGAAACTAGACTCTTTGAATTTAACTTTAGGCTCAAGAATCATGTTAAAACCAATTTTTATCATTAAGATATACCCCGTTGAACATGACCTAAAATTCTGCCCAGAATTATTAACCATGAAAACCCTAATTAACACCCATCAAAACCAACCCTAGGGTTTCTAATCTTGTAGTTTTTATTAATAACACATTTAATGATCATCTTAGGGTTTCATAACATGTAATTTAACCATTTTAATTAGATTAAACCCTAGAGAAATTGACAAGAACATAAACACATTATTTCTTACAATCTTTTAGGTTTTTATGAAAACTTTTGCATATGTAATCATGGTGACAACAAGAATGAAACAAAATCAAGAATTACCTATGGAATGAGGGAGGAGTACAAGATCAAACACCAAGAACCCAAGAATACACCAAAGAATGAAGATCAAAACCACACCAAGAACACCAAAACTTCAAGGATTACCCAAAACACCTAAACCTTCTTCTTGCTCGAAGCTTCTATGGAGGAATACACAAAATTATGGAGAGAAAATTTTTAGAGAATGATGGGAGAGGGGGCCGGTTATAAAGGGTAGAGAGGAGGGGGACAAAATCTTTTTATTGTTTTAGGAGATTACCAAATATTTGCTTAAACCTTTTTACACTTCATTCCTAAAATAAGTTTAGCTTTAAAAATAAAAGATTTTCTTGTAAAATCACCCCTAAGGGCCGGTCTAAATGAAGGAGGAGGGGGGACAAAATAATTTTTTTCTCTTTTTGAAGATTACACAAAATACTTGCTAAAACTTTTTAATACTTATTCCTTAAAATATGTTTTTTATAAAAAGAAAGTAAATATACAAAATAATCAAAATTACAAAGTAAATTATTTTATTTTTTTAAATATGGGGCCTGCCATATATATGTACATATATAAGTTTTATATTTTTTTTAAAACAAAATACCTTATGTATTATCTTTATAATTTCCCAAAATTATAACCTAAGGTTTTATTTTCAAATACTTATTAATAAACTTTAAGTTATATTCAAAATTACCAATATGACATGAAATTCAAATTTTAGGTTTTACAATCATGACCTAAGGTTCTCACATGACCATTCCACCAGGTTAGTGCAGCACCTAGCAGAGTACAGGTAGCGAACTTCACTTGATTGTTAATGGCACAACCGCAAATGTGAAATACTGATTCCATCTTTTCGAGTCATTGAGACAGGCCAACAACGCTTTCAGTTCCCTTGAAGTTCAAGGGTTGGAATTTCATGAAATCGGTGTAGGAACAGACACGTGCAGGTTACACAGGCCTTCTGAGTCCTCCACCCAAACTGTAGCTTGCATCATCCTAGGTATGGGTAGAGTTTCTTTGGATTGCCCGATCGATCATAGCTTGAATGGATTCTGGAGTCATGGCGTCGTTTGTTCCTTGTCTTGTTACATGCATGATTCTACTAATCACAAGAATA